>ML393996.1:0-33964 GCA_005239525.1 Nicotiana knightiana | reverse complement strand
ATTTCCTCGACTGCTTTGAAGGGAATGTTTTCAAATGTATTCATCCTGCACATTCGTTCTTTTTATTAAGACCACAGAATTGTTTTTCGAAAAGTGTCATTTTGGGCAAAAGGCTTAAAGACAATGGACAACCTTTGCGAATACGGCCCTTTTAAAGCAGTGTTCGCGAATTGGGTCGAAATTTTAAAAACATAGGTGGCTATTCTTGCCAACGACCTTCCGGCGCCCCACTTGGGCGATTGGGCTATAATAGCGTCACCTGATTTTATTTAAGGCTATATTTGTTTGATTTTGGAAAAATGGCGTTGGACCCGATGAGGGTTGCCTACCTATCTCACCCCGGTGAGAATCAAACAAAGCGTAGTTCGAGAAAAAATCTTGATTAATGTATACCCACTCATTTTGTTTTTGTATATTTTATTTATTTGTTTTAGAAATTTTGGCAGCGTTTAAGGATAAACACGAGGATTTTCCAAAATAGGGTAAATTATCTATTCTACCTCACTCTTGGTTTTTTTGCTCATCATTATTTTTTGTTTAGCCGGTCGATACACAAGTTGTGACAAATCAATGCACACGTAGCAAATAAAAATGCATCAGGGTAGTCTTTTATTTCGGGTACACCTGTCCTAGACGGACCCAACCCCTGTGTTGAGTCCCCTAAGTCAAATGCGCATGTGCAAATAAGAGTTCCTACTAGGGATACGGCATGAGGTTTTGTTATTCTAGGTTTAAATCTGGGGTTTTGTTCTAGACCAGGCTTACCCGAGCGGACAGCTCGAGCCGAGGTTGGGGCAGCGTACCGGGAATACAGAAGCTTCGCCGGCTTTGCAACTTATCCGAACCTCGTTCTAAAATTTGGATATGACTCTAACAGAAAAGAAGTCACACGAAGTGCACACTTCCCAGATGATTTAGAAGACTCAGAGAGAAGAGGGTTTCGGCACATTTTATATACAGTTCAGATAATATCAAAGCGGTAAAAGCAGCATTTAGCACATTAGGTTCAAACATATAAAATCAGATAATAAATCCAAATATAACAGCTATTCTAAGCTCGAATTCTTGAACCCTGAACCAGAGAATCTGGGTTCGATCCCCAGCAGAGTCGCTAGAGCTGTCACACCTCTTTTTCCGACGAGGGTTGGATATGGGAGTTTTTTCCAATTTAAGTGACATTATTCGGATTTGGGATTTATTTATTAGTTTCAGAGTCGCCACCCAGATTTTTTACGGTGTTCCGGGACACCATTTATTTATTGAAATCCCAAACCGAGGAAATTTTGACTCTGTTTAAAATGTCTGCGACCAGAAATCCGAGTAAGGAATTCTGTTAACCCGGGAGAAGGTGTTAGGCACTCCCGAATTCCGTGGTTCTAGCACGGTCGCTTAACTATTATTATTTGGCCTAAATTGTCTAATTATTTACATATTTTTTCCTGTTGTGCTTTTAGCCTTTTTTCACTTTTTAGCCGCTTTTAATATTTATGGACTTATCTTGAAAACAAGTCACGATGGTGTGCACTTGTCATTTTTAGACACATTATAATTACGCCACATGAAATGCACCCGTAATTACAACATGTGATTTTTATTATAATTTGAAGTTGAAGACGGGGACATGAGTTGTCGCTCCCGAGTGTTGGTTAGGTAGCTTTGGTATAATATTTGATTTTTTATCAAAATTTCGAACTAAAGGTATTCATTCTACCTAGAAGATCTCCTAAAACGATATTCATTGCTCTAAGAGAACATCTTATGGGCTATGGCCTCATCTAGCCCCGTATTATCACATTAGGCCATCCTAAGTCAGCTCTCCTTGTGATAGGACTACTAGTTATTAAAAGAATGTGTTTTTAGCCAACGATGGCAAATGTGGGAATCAAAACGTCCCTTGTTCGTTCAGATTTATACACTTATGAAATTCAGATGTCTAAATATGTTACTTGTTAATTCTGATACGAATGGGCAAGATGAAATCACTCTACTTCTTCCAGAATTTCATGATTTCTAACAAAGATCATGCCACAGGCGGTTTTATTAGTTTTGAAACAGTACTCCTTACCAATTCTATACAACCTAATCTCACGCATCTAAAGGATTTAAAGTTCACACATATGTATACATTGGTTTTTGCAAATTTATGAGATACAGGATAAACTACTGATTCTATTCATGTTGAAACTCTACTGAATTTGAAATAACCATTTTTTCCAAAAATCCAAACGGGATGTTTATACAGATTTTACATACGTTCTTTTGTCTAATATCATTGCAGAACAGACAAAAATGTAAAATCGAAATTTCAGGAACATGAATAAAACTGAAATTAAGCGTACAGTCCAGTCTTAAATTACATTACAATGAAAGCTAAAGAAATACAGGGGGATTATAACTTGACTGCCGCTATACACTTTCCAGAATGAAAGAAACTAAAAATAAGATTCTAACTAATTTGCTGACTCGAAACTCCCTTGAGGCCTTACGTTCGAGCCTTCTCTTTGTAATCTGTAGAACACCCCAATACAATTTAGGTGTTGTGCAACTACCAAAACCAAACTGACCATGAAGAGGTCAGTTTTAATCCGGATATTGCGTGTGTTTGAACCATACTATCTGGCAGAATTATTTATGCGCTTTCTCAGTGAATATGATCATAAAAGGATCAACTCAACTCCGGAATGTCATTTTTCATACTTTGGACCTTCAGTCCATATTAATTCCTTGACTTGGTTATGTAGGCATTTTAAGAGGATAAATGTGATCACAATAAAGGATTCAAATTCTTTCCTCTAAGGAGCCTTTGATTATCCACTTTATATCCGTAAAGGGTAATTTTCAGCACCCTAGGCTACTGTTTAGGCTTTACCTAGGGGTGAATTTGACTATTAAAGAGTCAAATCCATCTACCCAAGTGCTAAACTAACATAATTCTAAACTCCATAAGAAACTTTGCTTATCTAGGCATTTTTTAGAGGATGAATCTGACCATCCAAGGGTTCAGATTCTCACTCTAATGGCCTTCTCAACTACATACTTTATACCCCTTTTGAAGGGTAAACTTCAGCCATTATACTAACATTTTTGCACTTATCATGGGGTGAGTTTGATTATCAACAAGTCAAACTCATCTACCCTAGTACTGATGCTAACATAATTCCAAACTATACAAGGACTTTGATNTTTTTAGAGGATGAATCTGACCATCCAAGGGTTCAGATTCTCACTCTAATGGCCTTCTCAACTACATACTTTATACCCCTTTTGAAGGGTAAACTTCAGCCAACATACTAACATTTGTGCACTTATCATGGGGTGAGTTTGATTATCAACAAATCAAATTCATCTACCCTAGTGCTGATGCTAACATAATTCCAAACTATACAGGGACTTTGATAATTTAGGCATTTTTAGAGAATGAATCTGGACATTTAAAGAGTCCAGATTCCTTATTCCAAAGCCCTTTTTGATCACCTATTTTATACCCTTAAGAGGGTGACTTTCAGCAACTAAACTATTGTTTAAGCACCTGATATGGGGTGAATTTGACCATTATAGAGGGTCAAATTCATCTACCCTAGTGCTGTTTCATAACAGTATCTAGATATCTAAAACCTGGAATAAACCAGTATTTCAGCATCTTTGTAGGATGAACTTAACCATGAGAGGTTAAGTTCATTACCCTTTGATGCTATTTTCCAACATAAACATTGATTGCACAGACATATAACAGGCAGTTTTAAGATGAAACAGACTTATGTAAAATTCAGAGATTAGAATCTAAACAAACATAATGTGTTACTCCATATATATGCACATAAGTTTATACAGAAATAAGTCTAAGCAAATAAAAATGCAGATTCATGGGGGAAAGACAACAGATTTCAGATCTTCATATTTCATATATAAAGAAAAACTCAGTTTTACATACCTTTAAGAGTAAGATAACAACAGAAAGTCCTGACCAAATAAAGGTCAGGCAGATAGAAATCAGCAAAAAGGAAGAGAAAACCCAGCAGCAACAAACAGCAACCCCAAAGAAAACCAAACAGTTCTGCAAGAATACACCCAGAAATCTTGGGTAGGAATGTTTGAAAGAAAACTTCCAGAAAAAACAGTCCAGCAAGAATACCAAATGATTGAACCAAGGCAGCAAACAAAACCAAGTCCTTTAGGAAAGAAAAACCACAGCTATAAGACAACCTAAGTTCAGGTTGTTTCCCCTCCTACTGCAAATCCTCTTGTTTTTTTTTTTTTTCAAGTCTTTTAGTAGTCAAAGTTTGTATTTTCCAGTCCAAAAGGTTCAAAGAAGGGTCTGAAAAAATCCTTTTTTTAGTGGTAAAGAGTGTGTGTATATACAGGGACAGTTGGGATAGAATATGCTCAACATATTCCCTATCCTAAATGAGCTGAAAAGGGTACAGGTACAGCTGTCAACCCTATCCTTTTGGGATAGCTGTACCTTCCAGAACATTCCAGCCCTTGAAATTACCCTTCTATCCCTAAGTATCTGATTTCCTAATATTTATCTAATCTAGAAGGTTCTTTTGGGTGACAACTAATTGTTCTTAACTAAGGTTGAGTCAATTAAATGAAGATTAGTTGATTAAATGCCTAGAGTTGGCTTTCATACTACTTATCTATGTTTAAGTTATTTAATCATCAGTTTAATTAAACTCAATGGAGGTTAGTCAATTAAGTTCTCTTAACTTAGGTTAAATGAATCTGTTTTAGTCCATTAACCTCAAACTAATTGTCTTAAACAGATTTTATTTTCAGTTAAATACTTAAGAAGCTACCTGAATTAAGTTTCCAGATTGAAGAAGTTAGAATTATTTAACTGCGAGTCTAAGTGAAATAATTATTTTTAAACTTAGTTAATTGATCTTAAACCAGTTATCTAGGACTCAGCTCAACTAGAATATTAAGTCTACTAGTTGAATGTGACTTATTGCCTAATTGCTCAAATCAATTTAACTCAATTTGACTACCATTAAAGTCAGTAGTCAATTAAACTTATTGGTTTAAACAATTTCATTAGGTGTAATTAGGCTTATTTATTAGCTCTTAGTCAATTGAGTGATTAATTCCATAAAACTAGACTTTAGCCTATTTTGATCATTCTAGGATCTTAGTTTGATTAAAGAAAGTTAGTTAGGTTAATAATTAGGTTCCTAGACTTGGTTTCCAACCATACTCACTAGTTACCTAAGTTTAGGTTAATTTTACTGTTAGGTACTAATTCTAGTTTTACTGACTTGTTAATTAGCTTAAGTCAGTCAATTTAGTCTTTTAATCTTAGGTTCACTGTTTAATTCAATCTAAATGTGACTAGTTCTTTTATTAACTTAACCAAATCAGTCCCCCAATTATCCTTTACTTAATCAAATGATCTCAAGAAATGACCAACACTGAGAGACATAGGCTAAAATCATAATAGACGAGCTAACAAATCAGTTTGACAATCAGAGATGGATTAAGGAAAAAGAAGTCAAATAATTCCAACGTAATCAAAAGGGAAACTTAATTGATCGATGATTAATAACTAAACTATTATCAAAGGCTAAAGAACTGATCAATAGGACAACTAACTCTAACAAACAATTTTCATTCCAAAATGTTAAACTAACCAGCATGTGCATGATAACAAGGATCAATATCTAGATGAGTCAAACAAAGAAGAAAATAGGCTGACATAGTCATATATGCACAGAAAAATGGTGATATAAAAAAAACCTAAAGAAAATCATGCATATTACTAAATGCATGCTAACTAAGCATAATTATTATATAGTGTGTTTGGACCTGAATCAAATCAGTGATGCCAAAACAGTGATGAACATGTTCATGGTTTCATATTATCAGTAAAGAGACAGAAAAATAAACAATAAATAAAAAAGTAAATACCCGTTAAAGGGTTTGGCCGGAAACAATAGATGTCGTCGGATCTTGCCGTACTCCGGCGGGGTTTGAAAATAACTTCAACCCACATGAATCAATAGCCCTAAACGAGAGCTGTTGATCCATGTAGGTAGGAGCTATTAAACATCTTCAAGTCGATGGGTAGGGGGAAATCTAAGGTTTCCGTTTTCAGATCTGGAATCGAAAGAACTTAGGTGGTTTTCTTAAGAAACTAAAAGCAGGACGGGGTTGAGGATAAAGAGGGGATTGTCTGGTAAGGATTTGGTGGCATTTGGTCGAGTTCCGGTGGCAGGAAGGCGGTGGGAGTCTGGGGGCGGCTAGAGTTTCTTTTAGAGAGAAGAGAGAGAGAGAGACGGACGAAGGGGAGGGGGGGTTAGACTTTCTGATTGAATGGGGGGTAGGGTTTAGTTTGGACATTTATATAGTTAGGGATTGGGTAGTTCTCAGCCGTTGGATCTGGAAAGATCAACGACTGAGATTGATCTTAACTTAAACGGGGTCGTTTTGGTTGTGTAGGGGCAGGCCGGGTTGTGGGGTGTTTGGGCCTGGGTTGATGCGGGTAATGAGAGGGATTTTGGGCCTGGGCAATTCTAGCCCAGATCCGAATTTCGCCTATTTTAACTCTAACACTTAATAAAAAAAATGTAGTGATTAATTCTAACTTAGTTTTTGTCTAATTATAAATTAATTAAGAGTAATATCATTTGATTTAATACTCATATCATTTAAGGAACAAATTTCACAATTTTGTTAGAAAAAATGAATGAATTAATCATTAAATCTACATTGTGTCAAATAATCAACATTTTTGTTGTTATTTATTTCAATCGATTACAAGTAATATATTAATTAACTCTATTTTAAATTTTAATTAATGAGTAAATTAAAGGTTGAAATTTCTAGTTAAAAAATGTGATTATTTGAATAATAATTTTCCGTAACTTTCCAATAAATAATGATTGAAGTTATGCACCGAATTATGCAACTTTAAATCATTTATGAATTTTAAAAGACAAATTATGATTTATGTAACGCAAATAATTCACACACAGACATTGAAATTCAACAAAGGTTTATAATCATTAATTAATTTATTGCATTTTGTAGGAATATATAGTAGGTTAAAAATTACATGCTCACAACCCCTTCTCGACCATATGTCGAGCCTTCATATAAGAGATAACCCTGGTGGTAGAATGGCCAGAAGTCCCCCTCTACTCTAATCGCGGCAACCCCAGCAAGGCTAAGGTCACCGTCTTTGTGTGACAATCCAATATAGCATGATAAGGTGAGAACCAATCTATTCCCAAGATGACATAAAATTCAACCATGTCAGGAAGTAGGAGATCTACGCTAGTCTTGATACTCCCAATAGTAACCACACACAAATGATAAACACAATCTACAACAATAGAATCTCCCACAAGTGTGGACACATACACATGAGCGCTTAAAGAATCACGAGGCACAACCAGATATGAAGTAAAGTAGGATGACACATAGGAACAAGTAGATTCCGGATCAAATAGAACTGAAGCATCTCTATGGAAAACTGAAACAATACTTGTGATAACAACATCAGATGACTCAGCCTCAGGCTTGGTTTGGAAAGCATAACATCGGGGCTGGGCCCCACCACTTTGAATACGTCCGTAGAGACGGCCTCTAAATAGTTGGCCTCCACCTCTAACGGCCTGACCTCAACCTCTAACACTCTTACTCTACCTCTAGCTGGCTGAGCAGGCAGTGTAGCAACCAGTGCCGGAACTATGGCACGAGAACCCTGCTGCTGTGAGTTGCCCGGTGCCTAAGGGCAAAATCTAGCAATGTGCCTCGAGTCACCACAAGTATAAAAGGACCTCGGCTGCTATGGCGACTGACCCTGAAACTGACCCTGTCAATATAAGTAACCACCCTAAAAGTTCTGAAGCGTAGGTGCACTAATAGGAGCTGGTGGTGTATTGTAGGCTAGCTTATCGGGATGCGACATATGAGGGTCGCGACCACCTGAAGCACTGTGAGATGCCTGGAGTGCTGAATGAAACGGACTAGGAGGATGGCCTCTACCAAAAGTACCCTGCCTCCAGACGAGGCACCATTGAACCCACCAGAATGACAAGGCCTCTTATTAGACCCCTGCCCTCTCTCCTGTGCAAGACCCACCTCGATCTTCCTAGCGACATTGGCAGCCGCCTGAAAAGATATCTCACCCCCAGTCTCCTTGTCCATCTCAAGACTGATAGGGTGAGCGAGTCCATCTATAAACATACTCACCCTCTCCCTCTCAGTAGGAAGCAAAATAAGAGCATGACGGGCTAGATCCACAAAACGGGTCTCGTACTGAGTAACATTCATACTACACTACTGGAGACGCTCAAACTGCCGATGATAATCCCCTCTTAATGTGATAGGGAGGAAATTCTGTAGGAAGAGCTGAGAGAAGTGTTCCCAAGTAAGAGGAGGCGACCCAACTGGCCTGGTCAACATGTAGTCCCTCCACCATTTCTTGGCGGAACCCGATACAGCAAAATTGACCCCATTGGTCTCAACTATACCCATGTTCCGCAACACCTCATGGCAGCTGTCAAGATAATCATGTGGGTCCTCTGAAGGTGAAGCACTAAAGTGAACTGGAAAGATATTAATAAAATTGTCCAATCTCCAAAAAGCCTCAAAAGACATGGCGAGTCCATCACCAGCCTGTGCCGCAACAACCGACTGAACTACCCTAACTGGCGGGGCTGCTGGAGTCTGATACTGAGGAGCCATCTACTCCGAAGTGTGAGTAGGGGGAGTTTGTGCCCCTCCTGGCCTGTGAGACGGCTGGTGACATAGGGAATGTACCGACATGGGCAACACTCTCCATAAGGCCCACCAAACGGACTAGAGCGTCCTGAAGCACTGCGGTGGCGATGAACCCCTCCGGGACCTGAGCTGGCCCAACAGGTACAGTATGAGATGGAACCTCCTCATCAATATCCACCTGAGGCTCCACTACTGGTGTTTCTACTCGAGCTCTAGGCTGAGCTCTACCACTGCCTCGGCCTCGACCTCTGCCCCTCAAAGGAGCTGCAATTAAGGACTCTGGTTGCTGTCTAGCTGAAGACATAACACGTGTTCTCGCCATATGTGGGAGGAAAAGAATAGAAGAGTTCAATCAGCAATGAAAGAATAAAATCGCACGATAGAGAATAATAGAAGTGAAATTTGTTCCTATACTTCTTATCCCCTGGAAGATAAGTACAGACGTCTCCATACCAATCCTCCAGACTCTACTAAGTCTACTCATGACTTGTGAGACCTAGGCAACCTAGTGCTCTGATACCAACTTGTCACGACCCGGCATTCCCATTGTCAGGACCATGATGACACCTGACATTTCACTTGCTAGGAAAGCCATGTTAGAGGAGCTTTAAGCCAATTTGAATCAATTTCAATAAGTGAAAACAATTAAGTCGAACTAAAATTAATACTGAGTGCGAAATAACATAAACATCATTAATATCTAAGTACAACCCAGATCTGGAGTCACAATTCACGAGCTTTTAGAGTCTCAACAAACAGGGTTTGAAATAAATACAACTATCTTGAACGAAAAAATAATAAAATATGGGAAATAGAAGGGGACATCAAGGTCGGCGAACGCCAGCAGAATTACCTCGGGTCTCCAAAAGAAAATCTGAGTTGAAATACCTCACGGACAGCTGGGACCAGTACCAAAATATGCATAAGAAGTGCAGAGTGTAGTATGAGTACAATCGACCCAATGTACTCCGTAAGTGTCAAGCCTAACCTCGACGAGGTAGTGACGAGGCTAAGACAAGACACCCACAAAAAATAAACTGTACAAATAAAAATATACGTACAACACAACAACAAATAAAAGTTAAACATGTGATCTTGGGAGGGGACATGCGAAAGGGGGTACAAGATACGATAAATACTACAGGGAATGATAACAAAAAAAAAAGTCAATAAGCCTTTAACCAGCAAAATGAATAAACATAATGAACAAAACTGCATGGTATCACCCTTCGTGCTTTTACTCTCAACCTCACTATGAACAATAATATCAGCACAACATCATCATTCGTGATTTTACTCTCAACCTCACTATGAAACAATAATATCAGCACGACATCATCATTCGTGCTTTTACTCTCAACCTCACTATGAAACAATAATAACAACACGAAATCACCCTTCGTGCTTTTACTCTCACTCTCATAATAAGTCAATAAATACAACACGACATCACCCTTCGTGCTTTAAACACTCTCATATGGCACGACATCACCCTTCGTGCATTAACACTCTCCCTTACCATATAACAGTGAACATAAACAAAAGGGAGACATAATAAGCAAGAGTGGGCCTCACATCAACAATATTTCCACAATATCAACCTCAACTTCGGGAAACGATACTCAATTATCTCACAAAGCTTATAAATGCGAAAAGAGCGATCATTTTAGTAACCTGCTAGTCTAAGTATGGGTATCATGATCAACGAAGGAATTAAGCTACAAGAAACAAGTCCCACCCACATGCCTTGACCCAAGAACAATGCATATGTACTCGTCACCTCAATATATCTAAACATATAGAAAATAGGCAAACAAGTTCTAATCCCTCAAGTCAAGGTTAACCACGATACTTACCTCGCTCCAAAGACCAACTCAAATCTCAACCACGCCTTAGCCTTTCGAACAAGCCTTCGAACCAACCAAATCTAGCAAATTATCAACCAAATGACTCAAAATAAGCCTTAAGAACTACCCATGAATGAAAAAGGTTAAATTTAGACCATTATTGAAAAAGTCAACTCCCGGGATAGCTTGGCCCAAATCCAAAATTCGGACAAAAACCCGATTACGCATTTTCCCCCGAGCCCGATTAAGTAATTTGTTTGGAAATTCGACCTTAATTTGAAGTCTAAATTCCAATTTTACAAAAATCTCTAATTCTACCCGAACTTCAATTTACACCATGAAAATACCATATTTTAGGTTGAAATCTTATGAAATTAATGAAAGATTGAAAGAAAATAGATTAGAATCACTTACCGATGAATTGGGGAAGAAGGGCTCTTAGAAAAATCGCCTCTAGGGTTTTCTTGTTTTGAAAATTATAAGAATGAGAGAAAATATCGTCTAACTCATACTTGTCCAGTCGCAAGATGTCGCTATTGCGACCTGGGGTTCGCAATTGTGAACCCCGCAAATGCGAGATTTTTTTCGCAAATGCGAAGTCCCGCATTTTATGCTTTCATCACAATTGATATGATTTGTTCGCAGTTGCGAAAAATGGACACCACGCAAATGCGGCCGTTTAATTGCAAATACGACCGATGTCCCCCCAGCCCCACTTTGCAATTGGGAAGGATTGGTCGCAAATGCGAACCATGTGGTGCCCAACTACTCTTTGCAATTACGAGGAAGTAGCTCGCAAATGAGAACCTGACAGAGATCGAAAATATGAATCCTGACCTCTTGCAAGGTCTGAGGCCTGCACCAGAACTGAAGCACACCAGTACTTTCCTAAGTCAAAAACTCACTCTATAGCCTATGTGAAACTCACCCGACCCCTCGGGGATCCAAACCAAACATGCACACAAGTCTAAAAACATCATACAAACTTGCTTGCATGATCAAATCGCCAAAATAACACCTAGAACTATGAATCGGACACCATAATCAAATGAAATTTTCAAGAAACTTTAAAAACTTCTATTTAACAACTGGACGTCCGAATCACGTCAAACCAACTCCATTTCCCACCAAATTTGACAAAAAAAGTCATAAATATAATAATGAACCTATACCGGGTTTCAGAACCGAAATACGGATCCAGTATCAAAAAAGTCAAACATTGGTCAAACCTTCAAAGTCATTAAGCCTTTAAACTTCAATTTTTCAATAAAATACGAAAGATCGAGCTAGGAACCTCAAAATTCTATTTTGGACATATGCCCAAGTCTCAAATCATGATACAAACCCACCAAGACCGTCAAAATAGGGATCAGGGTCCGTTTGCTCAAAATTTTGACTGAAGTCGACTCAAATAGATTTTTAAGGCAAAATTTCTTACTATGAATTTTTAACATAAAAGCCTTCCAGAAAAATGTCTAGATTGCACGAGCAAATTGAGGAAGGCTTAAAAGAGATAATGGAGGCTTCAAAATGCAGAATTAAGGTCAAAACTCTAGATGACCTATCGGATCATCACACCCTGTGACGGAAGACCCCGTATCTGGATGAATGTATAGGCCTGGTGATGTTGTGGCAGCTCAGTATAGTCGTGTGGTGGAGGATAAGACATATGTATATCTGACGAGAGTGGAAATGAGGGAGTAGTATTATCCCCAGATTTTACCCTCCTCTTTCCCTTCCTAGCCTTTTCTCGACCTCGAGAACTAGTAGGGTCATTGTTACCTTGACCCTTGCCTACCATCTGCATAATATAATACATATTTAGAATGAAACTTATAAGAAACTAGTTTTAACACGAGAGTGCTTTATAAAACCAACTTTTTAATCCTCGTCAACGTGTTGTTCCTCGTCCGAGAATTCTTCATCCTCACTTGTTTCAATTTCATCAGTTGATTCTTCGTCCTTATTTTCTATAATTGTTACTTCATCAACTCCTTCCAACATGTGTTTAGGATGTTCCACGACATTTTCTAACAGATCGTCCGCTATTTGGTGAACAATGGAGATATCATTTTGATACGCAATATCTAATTGTAATGACCCGGCTGATCGTTTTGAGAGTTTGAGACCCAACTCCTAATAACTGCTTTTCCCACGTTAGTTTCTGTTATTGGGACTTGTCGGAGTGTCTAGTTATGGAATTCGGAGAGTTTTGGGACACATAGACCCTAATTATGAGTTTAGGCCTTAGAAATTGGACCTTAGTCGGAACTGTGTGAAGACAGATCCGGAATGGAAATCTGTCGACTCTGTTAGCTCCGTTGTGTGATTTTGGGGTTAGGAGCGCTTTCGGAGTGTGTTTTCAACGGATGTGGTAGATTTGGGCTTGAATTGGCGAAAGTTAGAAATTCAGCGATTTCGGCCGATAGGTGAAATTTTGATATCGGGATCGGAATGGAATTTCGGAAGTGGTTCTAGGTCTGTAGTGTCATTTTTGACCTGTGTGTCAAATTTGAGGTCATTCGGACTAGTTTTGATGTGTTTCGGCATCGTTTGTAGATTTTTTGGAAATATGCTAGTTCTTAGGCTTGGATTCATGTGTAATTCGTGTTTTTGGTCTTATGTGATGTGGTTTTGAAGGCTCGACTAAGTCCGAATGATGTTAGATAACTGGTTGGTATGTTTGGTCTAGGTGCCGGGGGCCTCGGGTGTGTTTCAAAAGCTCAACGGGTCATTTTTGGACTTGTGGTGATTGATATTTTGCTGGTGTGAGTGCAGCCAGATTTTCTTTGTTGAGATCTCGTGAGTGAGTACGCGATCTCTTAGAGAAAGTTCAAGCCCAGTCAGGTTAATGCATTGCGATCACATAGAATGGAGCACGATCGCGTAGTGTAGGCAACTTGGTCATCGCGTTCGCATGGGCCAGGCCGCGTTAGCGTCGAAGGAGTGAGGCAGCAGCGGAGTTGAGCTTTTACTCTTTGTGGTCGCGTGAGCTCAGTCGCGTTCGCATAGGTCTGAGGGGTTAATGCATCACGTTTGCGTAGGGGATGCACGCGTTCGCGTAGTATAAATTTTGAGGCGCATATTTTTGTTCTTCGCGATCGCGGTTCGCCTTCCGCGATCGCGATTAAGGCACATCTGGGCAGATTTTAACACACCCAATAATGAGGTTAAGTCATTTTTCACAATTTGAAGTTGAGAGCTCGGGATTAGGCGATTCGGGGAGGGATTTTCACTTGGGTGTTTGGGGTAAGTGATTCATACTCGATTATGATTAATTCCCGCTAATCTATGCTTTTCGCGATCGCGGTTCGCCTTCCGCGATCGCGATTAAGGCACATCTGGGCAGATTTTAACACACCCAATAATGAGGTTAAGTCATTTTTCACAATTTGAAGTTGAGAGCTCGGGATTAGGCGATTCGGGGAGGGATTTTCACTTGGGTGTTTGGGGTAAGTGATTCATACTCGATTATGATTAATTCCCGCTAATCTATGCTTAATTTTATCATCTAATTTCGAAATTTGGGGGTGAAAATTGGGGAAAATTGGGAAAAGTTCCTAGGCCAAATTTTTGTATTTTGATCGAGATTTTTGTATCAGATTTGAGTAAAATTGGTATGGTTAGACTCGTGAGGGAATGGGTGTTCATAATTTGTGATTTTACTTGATTCCGAGACGTGAGTCCGGGGGACTTTTTGGGCAATTTTCCTAATTTCACACTTTAGCTTCGAATTGATTAGTCAAACTAGTTGCTTGTAGTGATATTTACATTATATAATTTATTTGAATAGATTCGGGCCATTCGGAGTTGTATAGTCGTGGCAAGAACGTGATTTCGAGTTTATTGAGAAGTCGAGGTAAGTGGCTTGCGTAACTCTATGTTAGGGGACTTCCCCTTAGGTTGTTTTGACAGTTATTGTTATTTGGTGCCGTGTACGTGAGGTGACGAGTACGTACATGGTCCATTATGCATTATTGCATAAATCCCATTTTCCTTTGAAAATTCTCCTATTACATTGCTTTGACGTGTTAAACTGTTTAGTTTAGATTAGAAACGCATGCCTATATGTCTAATTGTCTACTTGATACTCTGTGCGCCATGCTTAGTTAGGTTATTGTTTTCCTTATCTGTAATTAGATGAACTGTATAAATTGATGGTATTCGTGGCATTCATTCTGCATCGCATATTTAAATTGGGACTTCGGTCGTATTCTGGGAGAACCCCTTGTACTGCATATTTAAATTGGGAATACGAACATGTTCCGGGAAATCCCCTTGTACTACATATTTAATTTGGGACTACAGACGTATTCCGGGAGATCCCCCTGTACTGAATATTTATTTTGGGACTACGGACGTATTCCGGGAGATCCCCCTTGTACTGCATAATCATTTGGAACTACGGGACGGTATCCCGGGAGATTCCACCTTGTGATATATTGTGTTGAGACGAGGACTCTCTTTATTGTAAAACTTTAGATTATTTTCTTAAGCTGCTTACTGTAGACATTAATTATCTTCTATATTGTTTTTAAATTGATTTATATAGAAATCCAGTAGAGCCTTAACCTAACCTCGTCACTACTTGACTGGGGTTAGGCTTGGCACTTACTGGGTACCAAATGTGGTGTACTCATGCCCTTTCCTGCACATGTTTTCGTGTGCAGATCCAGGTACGAGCTCAGCCTCGTGGATAGTTGTTGTTGCTGATTCTAGGAGACTGCAAGGTATTTCTACTGCGTCCGCAGAATCCTCCGAGTCCCCTTCTATTCTATCGTTTAGAGTTGTTCCTATGTATTTTCCAAACTTGTTTAGATCTACAGTAGTTGTTAGAAGCTTGTGACTACTTGTTACATCCCGGGTAATTGGGAAAGCATTTTTGTATGAGCCGAGCAGCCAGTATGGTATTTATATCATTGCCCTTATTTCCTTTATTTCTTATGTTTTACTTCAATTTTTCCCTTAATAGTAGGCTTACCTAGTCGTATAGACTAGGTTCCATCACGATACCTTTTGGAGGGTAAATCGGGTCGTGACAAGTTGGTATCAGAGTGTCTAGGTTCATAGGAGTCACAAGTCACAAGCCGGTTTATTAGAGTCTCGCGGATCGGTGTGGAGACATCCATATCTATCTTCGGGAGTCTATGTAACTGTTAAGAACAATCATATTCTTTGGTTTCCTTGTCGTGCGAGTTGTTGACATCAAAATATTTTAAAACTCTATTCTATTCTTTCTCACAGATGGTGAGGACCCGTACCGGAAGGACCGACGATCTGTCACCCGAGCCCCCAGCCAGAGCCGCTAGAGAATGGGGCCGGGGTAGAGGACGCGGTGCAGCCCGAGCACCTGCGAGAGCGGCGACAGAGGAACCCACAGCAGCTCCGGTAGGAGGACCGACACAGGAGGTCCCTATTGCTGTTCCAGCCCTCCAGGAGACTTGGGCTCAGTTCATGAGCATGTTCATCACTCTGACTCAAGCTGGGCTACTTCCGATATCCCCAGCCACATCTCAGGCCGGGGGAGGGTCACATACTCCCGCAACCCGTATTCCTGAGCAGAGGGTCCAGGTTAATCAGGCCCCAGAGTACATTCCTATGCCCCCAGTGGTTCCGGTTCGGCATGAGGCTAGGGTAGCTGCTTCTGAGGCAGAGCAGATCAGACTTGAGAGGTACAAGAAGTACCACCCACCTAATTCCATCGGACTAGCTTCAGATGATGCTATGGGTTTTCTTGAGGAGTGTCATCTTATAATTCGCACTATGGGCATTGTGGAGACTAGTGGGGTTTCTTTTACCGATTTCCAGCTTAGGGGAGCAGCATGTCAGTGGTGGCGTGCCTATGAGCTGAGTAGTCCAAACGAGTCAACTTCACTCACTTGGACTCAGTTTTCAGAGATGTTTCTGTGAGAGTATGTTCCTCAGAGCCTCGGGGATTCTTGGTGTGCAAAGTTTGAGCAGCTGCGCCAGGGTGCTATGACTGTGTCGGAGTATGCAGTCTGTTTCAGTGAGTTAGCTCGGCATTCACCGACTCTAGTTGATACAGTCAGAGAGAGGGTCTGTCGCTTCATTGAGGGACTCCATCCTAGTATTCAGACTATTATGGCCAGGGAGTTAGATATGGATATCACATATCAGCAGGCAGTGAGTATTGCCAGGAGAGTAGTGGACATGTTTGCCTGGGACAGAGAGGAGAGAGAGGCCAAGATGTCTCGAGAGACTAGTCATTATTCGGGAGCTCGTGCATCAGCAGCACGCCATGGCAGGGGTTTTATGATTCGCCATGTTCATTTGGCTCTTCCTGCAGCCAGCGGTATTCCAGCTCCTCCTAGACCTTAGGAGCCCTATTATGCACCACCAGTGTCCAGCATGTCGCCTGCTCGAGGTGCTATTACCGTCCAGTCCAGCAGGCCAGCTCTTATTCAGTCTCAGCCGTAGCGTCATCCGAGGGGTTGTTTTGAGTGTGGTGGCACTCGTCAGATGGTTAGATATTTCCCCAGAGCTGGGAGGGATGCATCTTCACAGACTTATTAGCCTCCACATGCTCCACCAGGTCCTTCGACTATTCTTCCAGCCCCACCTGCCACTCCATCTCCTCATCCAGCTCGAGGTGGAGGTCGGGGAGGTCGAGGTCGCCTTAGAGGGGGAGGCCAGGCCAGGTACTATGCCTTTCCATCCCGTTCAGAGGGCGTCGCTTCATATTCCATCATCACAAATATCGTCCATGTCTGTCATAGGGATGCATCAGTATTATTTGACCCAGGATCTATGTATTCATGTGTGTCCTCTTATTTTTCTCTACATTTGGGGATATCTCAAGATTCTTTGAGTTCCCCTGTTTATGTATCTACTCCTGTGGGCGACTCTCTAGTTGTGGGCCGCGTATATCGGTCGTGTTTGATTACTCGTAGTGGTTTTGAGAACATGGATGATTTGTTGTTACTCAGCATGGTAGATGTTGCTGTTATCTTGGGCATGGACTGGTTGTCGCCCCATTATGCTATTCTCGATTGTCACGCTAAGACCGTGACGCTGGCTATGCCAGGCTTGCCGAGATTAGAGTGAAGAGGTACCTTATAGTATACTCCCCGCAGGGTCATTTCATTTCTTAAGGCTCAGCAGATGGTTGAGAAGGGGTGCAATATGTATTTGGCCTATGTGAGAGATGTCAGTGTTGATACCCCTTCAGTGGAGTGAGTCCTAGTAGTGAGGGGATTTCCTGATGTATTTCCAGCTGATCTTCCAGGTATGCCGCCCGATAGAGATATTTATTTCGACATTGATTTGTTGCCGGGCACTCAGCCCATTTCTATCCCTCCCTACCGTATGGCTCCTACTGAGTTGAAGGAGTTGAAGGAGAAGTTACAAGAGTTGCTTGATAAAGGTTTCATCATGCCCAGTGTATCACCTTGGGGTGCTACGGTATTATTTGTGAAGAAAAATGATGGCTATATGCGTATGTGTATTGATTATTGGCAGATGAACAAGGTTTTAGTGAAGAATAGGTATCCTTTGTCTCGCATTGATGATTTATTTGACCAGTTACAGGGTTCTAGGGTATTTTCCAAGATTGACTTGCGATCTGGCTATCATCAGTTGAAGATTTGGGAGCCAGACATCTCAAAGACTGCCTTCAGGACAAGATATGGACATTATGATTTTCTTTTCATGTCATTTGGGCTGACCAATGCCCCAGCAGCCTTTATGCATTTGATGCACAATGTGTTCCGGCCTTATCTTGATTCTTTTGTCATTGTGTTTATTGACGACATCCTGGTATATTCCCGATCTCGGGAAGATCATGAGTAGCGCTTGAGGACCGTGCTTCATACTTTGAGGGAGAAGAAATTGTATGCAAAATTTTCTAACTATGAATTCTGGCTTGATTCAGTGGAATTCTTGGGCCACGTAGTGTCATGATAGGATTAAGGTAGATCCGAAGAAGGTGGAGGCGGTGCAGAGTTGGCCTAGACCATCATCAGCTACTGAGATCCGCAGTTTCCTTGGTTTGGCAGGGTATTATCTCCGCTTTGAAGAGGGATTTTCATCCAGTGCAGCACCTATGACCAGACTGACCCAGAAGGGTGCTCCGTTCAGGTGGACTGAGGAGTGTGAGCAGAGCTTTCAGAAGCTTAAGACAGCCCTGACTACATCGCTAGTGTTGGTATTGCTTACAGGTTCAGGGTTCTATACATTCTATTGTGATGCCTCGAGGATTGGCCTTGGAGCGGTATTGATGCAAGACGGTGGTGATTGCCCACGCGTCCAGAGAGTTGAAGGTTCATGAGAAGAACTATCTGGTTCATGATCTCGAGTTGGCAGCTATTGTTCACGCCCTGAAGATCTGGCATCATTATTTGTACGGTGTTCCCTGTGAGATTTACACTGATCACCGGAGTTTGCAGCATTTATTCAGATAGAAGGACCTTAATCTCCGTAAGTGGAGGTGGTTGGAGCTACTGAAGGACTATGATATCACTACATTATACAACCCGGGGAAGGCCAATGTAGTGGCCGACGCCTTGAGTCGCCGGGCGGAGAGTTTGGGGAGCTTGGCATATCTTCCAGCAGCTGAGAGGCCTTTAGCCTTGGATCTTCAGTCTTTATCTAACCAGTTTGTGAGGTTGTATATTTCAGAGCCTAGCCGGGTATTATCTTGTGTGGTTGCTCGGTTTTCTCTTTATGACCGCATTAGGGAGCGTTAGTATGATGACCCCCACCTTCTGGTTCTTCAGGACAGGTTCCGGCGAGGTGATGCTAGAGATGTGGCTATTGATGATGACGGCGTGATTAGGATCCAGGGCCAGATCTGTCTGCCCAACGTAGATGGGCTTCAGGAGATGGTTCTTGGTGAGGCTCATAGCTCGCAGTACTCCGTTCATCCGGGTGCCTCGAAGATGTACCAGGATTTGAGACAACACTATTGGTGGAAAAGGATGAAGAAGGATATAGTGGGGTTTGTGGCTAAGTGTCTCAACTGTCAGCAAGTCAAATATGACCACCAGAGGCCGGGTTGATTACTTCAGAGGTTAGAGATCCCCGGTGCTGACCACTTATTCTTCAGAGAGATTGACTGACATTTATATCAGATAGATCGTCCGTCTTAACGGTATTCCAGTATCTATCATCTCAAACAGAGGTACTCAGTTCACATCACGGTTCTGGAGTGTCGTACAACAGGATTTGGGCACTAGGGTGGAGCTGAGCACGACCTTTCACCCTCAGACGGACGGGCAGTCCGAGCGCACGATTCAGATTCTTGAGGATATGCTCCGCGCCAGTGTGATGGAGTTCGGAGGGTCATGGGACCAGTTCTTGACACTTGCAGAGTTTTCCTACAACAACAGTTACCAGTCTAGCATTCAGATGGCACCGTATGAGGCTTTGTAGGGTAGGCGGTGTCGGTCCTTAGTTGGATGGTTTGAGCCAGGCGAGGACCGATTGTTGGGTACATATTTAGTCCACGGTGCCCTGGACAAGGTGAAGGTGATTTAGGAGAGACTTCGCACAGCCCAGTCCAGACAGAAGATTTATGCGGATCAGAAGGTTCGAGATTTTGCATTTATGACTGGTGATCGAGTTTTGCTTCGGGTATCGCCTATGATTGGCGTCATGAGACTCGGGAAGAAGGGAAAGCTGAGTCCGAGGTTCATCGATCCTTTTGAGATATTGCAGCATGTTGTGGAGGTTGCTTATGATCTTGCCTTGCCTCCCAGTCTAGCAGGAGTTCATCCGGTATTCCACGTTTCTATGCTCCGGAAGTATCACGGGGATCCGACTCATGTGTTGGATTTCAGCTCAGTCCAGTTGGACAAAGAACATTTCATCGGTAAAGGTCCAGTGAATGGGTCAGCCGGCCGAGGAGGCGACTTGGGAGACCGAGCAGGATATGCGCAACCAATACCCTTATATTTTTTTTCAGCTTCAGGTATGTCTTTATACTCGTTTGAGGACGAATGATTGTTTTAAGAGGGGGAGAATGTAATGACCCCGCCGATCATTTTGAGAGTTTGAGCACCCAACTCCTAATAACTAATTTCCCTACATTTTTTTCTGTTAATGGGACTTGCCGTAGTGTCTAGTTATGGAATTCTGAGAGTTTTGGGACACATAGCCCCTAATTATGAGTTTAAGCCTGAGAAATCAGAACGTAGTCGGAACTATGTGAAAACGGATCCGGAATGGAAATTTGTTGACTCCGTTAGCTCCGTTGAGTGATTTTGGGGTTAGGAACGCATCCATAGTGTGTTTTCGAGGGTTGTGGTAGATTTAGGCCTGAATTGGCGAAAGATAGAAATTCGACGATTTCGACCGATAGATGAAATTTTGATGTCGGGGTCGGAATGGAATTCCGGAAGTGGCTGTAGATCCGAAGTGTCATTTTTGACTTGTGTGTCAAATTTGAGGCCATTCGGACTAGTTTTGACGTGTTTCAGCATCGTTTGTGGATTTTTGGAAATATGCTAAGTTCTTAGGCTTGGGTTCATGTGTAATTCGTGTTTTTGGTCTTATGTGATGTGGTTTTAAAGGCTCGACTAAGTCCTAATGATGTTAGATAACTGGTTGGTATGTTTGGTCTAGGTGTCGGGGGCCTCGGGTGTGTTTCAAAAGCTCAACGGGTCATTTTTGGACTTGTGGTGATTGATATTTTGCTGGTGTGAGTGCAGCCAGATTTTCTTTGTTGAGATCCCATGAGTGAGTACGCGATCTCTTAGAGAAAGTTCAAGCCCAGTCAGGTTAATGCATTGCGATCACATAGAATGGAGCGCGATCGCGTAGTGTAGGCAACTTGGTCATCGCATTTGCATGGGCCAGGCCGCGTTAGCGTAGAGGGAGTAAGGAAGCAGTGGAGTTGAGCTTTTACTCTTCGCGGTCTCGTGAGCTTAGTCACGTTCGCGTGGGTCTGAGGGGTTAGTGCATCACGTTCGCATAGGGGATGCACTCGTTCGCGTAGTATAAAATTTGAGGCGCATATTTTTGTTCTTCACGATCGCGTTTGGCCTTCCGCGATCGCGATTAAGGCACATCTGGGCAGATTTTAAAACACCCAAAAATGAGGGTTAAGTCATTTTTCAGAATTTGAAGTTGAGAGCTCGGGATTAGGCGATTCGTGGAGGGATTTTCACTTGGGTGTTTTGGGTAAGTGATTCATACTCGGTTGTGATTATTCCCGCTAATATATGCTTAATTTTATCATCTAATTTCGAAATTTGGGGTGAAAAATTGGTAAATATTGGGAAAAGTTCCTAGGCCGAATTTTTGGGTTTTGATCGATATTTTGGTATCAGATTTGAGTAAAATTGGTATGGTTAGACTCGTGAGCGAATGGGCATTCGGAATTTGTGATTTTTACCCGATTCCGAGACATGGGCACGAGGGACTTTTTGGGCAATTTTCCTAATTTCACACTTTAGCTTCAAATGATTAGTCGAACTAGTTGCTTGTAGTGATATTTACATTATGTAATTTATTTGAATAGATTCGGACCATTCGGAGATGGATACTCGTGACAAGGATGTGATTTCGAGTTGATTGAGCAGTCGAGGTAAGTGGCTTGCCTAAATCTTTGTTGGGGACTTCCCCTTAGGTTGTTTTGACATTTATTGTTATGTGGGTGTCGTGTACGTGAGGTGACGAGTATGTACACGGGCCATTATTGCAAAAATCACATTTTCCTTTGAAAATTTATAAAATTGTCTTTCTCCTATTAGGGATTGATAGACTTATCAAGATCCTAATCAGTATATATAATTTATCATCAAATATATCTGTGTGTAAATTTATTCATCGACATATAACCTACTCAGATGCATCGTTGAATATTAAAAATAAAACGTCTTGACCTCTCTCTCTCTCTCTCTCTCTCTCTGTATATATATATAACACTCTTCGTTGTACTACTTTAACTACATATATAGCATGTTAGAGTATATTTTAGTGTATTCATTCCTTTTATTACAAAAGTGTTAACGGATTACGTTTATATTATTTAGGCAGTAAATATAAAAGTGATTTTTTATTTTGACCAATGTTGACCTGAAAAAAGACCAACTTTGGTCGCTAATTATCCAGAAATTAAAAATTAGCGACCAACGTTGGTCGCTATTTGCTTCCCCTGTATTAACCGACCAACTTTGGTCTGTAATTTTAAATAAGATTTATTTATATTTTATAAAATATTTTAAATAATAATATAATTATTAAAACTTTATAACTAGGTCCCACATTAGCGACCAAAGTTGGTCGATAATGTCAATGTTTCTTTGACCAACCAAGTCTGACCAGCCCGGTCAATATTTTTACCACTGTACCGACCAATCTTGGTCGGTAAATTATTTAAAATAAATATTTAATATTTTTCTCCACATTTGCGACCAACTTTGGTCACTTTTTTTGACCGACCAACTTTGGTCGCAAATAGTTGGTCGGTAATTTCCAAATTTCTAGTGGTGATGGCGAAAAGTTTATTCTTTGTTCTTGAATCCTAATCACATTCTATTTTGTGAATTTATGATTAGTTTAATATAAGTTTTTAGATGCTTATCTTTTATAGCTTCACAACATCAACCCAACAATTCCTAGTAAGATTCAGATCAAACCAATCGTAAATTCACANTTTTTT
Source organism: Nicotiana knightiana (assembly GCA_005239525.1). Lineage (NCBI taxonomy): Eukaryota > Viridiplantae > Streptophyta > Magnoliopsida > Solanales > Solanaceae > Nicotiana > Nicotiana knightiana. The sequence goes on along the minus strand of ML393996.1, from coordinate 10,768 downwards.
TTTTTTTTTTTTTTTTTTTTTGGGGGGGGGGGGGGGGTTATCTCAGATGTTCAAACCAAGAAATCAGTTGTTAAAGTTTAATTTTTAGCTTCAATCGCAATATCGAAGCAATTTATAGTAACATACAATTAAAACTTTTAAAATTTGACAATAGTTATTTTCAATAACCCAACAACAACTATAAAATATTTCACCAAGAAGGTTTCAAATCAGCAGCTATTTTCAAATTTTGACAAACAAAGAATGACTACACAAGGTTTCCAACAACAATCAACCATTTGAATTAAATTTGAGCCTCAGATGACCCTAAAACTCAATCAATAAGCTCGATCCTTCGATACACATGTACAACTTCAAATAAATAAAACCCAATCAATGAGCTCGATCCTTCGACACACATGTACAACTTCAAACAAAATTCAACACAATGGAGTTTTTTAATCAGATCATAAACCCCAATCAAGAACTATTTTTGTTTTTTTAATTTTTTGATTTCTTTTTTTGTGATTAGGATACAAGAACAAAGAATAAACGGTTCGCCATGCTGTTAGGTGGATGTCCATGTAAGAGAATCTAACCCAGTTGGACTATCATGTCAGCTCTAATGGCAAGACTAACAATTTAAGGGTCATTTGTGGTCCAACACATAGACGCCGGGGATGTTTTCGTACCAAAAACAAACATATGGTATTTTTGAGCTATTTCAAATAGTTCAAGGACATTTTTGGTCATTTTTCATTTTCTTAAATTAATCGACGTGCATGGATGCAATTATTTTAATCAGATTTTACCCATTCATTTGCTTGTAAACTATATTTAGTGTATCTTTTATTAGTTAGTTGCGGGATATTTGTAACAAACCTGAACAATCGTTTTGAGCTCTAGCGCGTCATTAACGGTTTGAGGCCTTGAGTAGCTTCACCTCAAGTATTATAACTTGCACGTGTGGTCAGAATTGAATTTCGGGAAGTTTGGAGGATATTCAGATGAAAAATTCTCATTTTGAAAGCTTTAAGTTGGAAGAGTTAACTAAGGTTTGACTTTTGATTAAATTACCTCGGAATCGGGATTTGAATGTTCACATACGTTTGTATGATGATTGTGGACTTGGACGTATGCCCGGATCGGGTTTTAGATGACACGGGAGTGTTACGATGCTTATTGTGCAAAGTTGGTATTTTGGGAGAATTTCATGAATTTTGGTTGAAGTATATTTTAATGTTATCGATATCCGTTTGGGATTTCGAGCCTGGGATAGCTCCGTATGGTGATTCTGGTCTTAGGAGCGCGTCTGGATGTAGATTTGGAGGTCCGTAGGTCATTCAGGGGTCGTTTGGCGAAAGTTGGAAGTTGAAGGTTTTAAGAAGTTTGAACGGGAATGGAATTTTTGATATCGAGGTCAGATTCCGATTCCGGAAGAGGGAGTAGGTCTGTATTGTCAATTATGACTTGTGTGCAAAATTTGAGGTAAATCGAAATTGATTTGAAAGGTTTCGACATCGAATGTAAAAGTTGGAATTTCTTATTTTCATTAGGCTTGAATTGGGGTGTGATTCGTATTTTTAGTGTTGTTTGATGTGATTTGAGGTCTTGACTAAGTCTGTGATATGTTTTGAGACTTGTTGGTATGTTTGAATCGGGTCCCGAGGGGCTCGGGTGAGTTTCGGGGTGGTTTCGGACCATTTCTAAGCTATTTTTAGCGTCTGGTTATTGGCTACAGCAGTGTGCTACGAGATCGCGGGGAATTGGACGCGATCGCAATGAGTAAAATGGGAGAAATTTCCCAATGATCCGCGATCGCGGAAGACCTTTCGCGTTCGCGTAGAGGAAACTTTCTGCTGCACTAACCCGACCTTGGAAGCTTATATCTCGCAAATAAGGAATTTTAAAATGATCCAAAAATGTTTTTGTTATCCCTTTGTGTATATATTTCAGAAAATTAAATCATTTGTCATTTGGAGTTGTGTACAAAAAGTTATGGTTGGTATACAACAGGCTGTCCAGGAAGATGTTTGGAAATCGCGAAGAAGAAATTTGTGTTGCACTGGGCTGACTTTGGCAGCTTATATCTCAAAATCTATAAGGAATTGAGAGATGATCAAAAAATAGAAGTTGTAGATCTTGGTTATAGTTTTCATAATGTTAAACCAATTGTCATTCGATGTTTTGTACAAAAAGTTATGACCATTATACTTGAGGCTGTTCGAAAAAGTTGGAGAAGGTTGTTCGAAACATTTGTTCTTCGCGATCGCCGGGGAATGACCGCGATCGCATAGAGTAAAAGAAGGCTGGAAATTTTTTTGATAATAAAGGTGCCAAAATATTTTGTTGCAAAAATGCGACCTCATCGCTTATGATATCCTGCGGAGTACCAAACTTGTGAAAATATTCTTCTTCAAAAATGTCATCACACTTCTCGCTTCATTGTTGGGTAGAGCAACGGACTCAACCCATTTAGACACATAATAAACCGTGACCAAGATGTAGGTGTATCCACAAGAACTCACAAAGGGACCCATGAAGTCAATACCCCACACATCAAAGATATCAATCTCCAAAATGGTAGTGAGAGGAATTTCATTCTTCTTCGAGATTCCACTGGCCCGTTGGCATTCATCACATCTTTTTACCATATCACTTGCATCTTTGTAGAGAGTGGGCCAATAGAAATCGCAACTTAGCACTTTAGCCGCCATTCTTGCTCCGACGTGGTGACCACCATAAGGCGAAGAGTGACAAGCCTCAAGAATAACATTTTGCTCTTCATCCGGTACACATCTTCTAATTACCCCATCCGTACAAATCCGAAAAAGGTACGGTTCATCCCAATAATAGTCTAGAAAATCCCGTTTGAGCTTCTTCCTTTGGTTTGAAGAGGACTCATCCGGGATGATACCACTTACAAGAAAATTTTCTAGATCCGTGAACCATGCCACCTCTTTCATTGAAATAGCCAAGAGTTGCTCATCAGAGAAGGAGTTAGTGATTTCAAGGCCATCATGCGGCCTCCCCTCCTCTTCCAAATGAGACAAGTGGTCCGCCACTTGGTTTTCACTTCCTTTTCGGTCTTGGATGTCTATATCAAACTCTTGAAACAAAATAACCAATCTCATAAACCGGGCTTTGGAATCTTTCTTGCTCATAAGATAACAAAGTGCCGCATGATCCGTGTGGACAATCACTTTTGCACCCATCAAGTACGGGCAGAACTTCTCAATAGCAAACACAATAGCAAAGAGATATTTTTCGGTGATGGTGTAATTGACTTGGGAATCATTCATGGTCTTACTAGCATAGTAGACCAGATGAAAAACCTTGTTGATGCGTTGCCCCAAAACTGCTCCAACTGCTACATCACTAGCATCACACATGAGCTCAAAAGGTATGCTCCAATTAGGAACGGTGATAATGGGAGTAGTTGTAAACTTGAACTTGAGCAATTAAAATTCTCTCATGAAATCATCATTGAAGTGAAATTTAGCATCTTTCTGCAAAATCTTGCACAAGGGGTTCACCACTTTGGAAAAATCCTTTATGAAGCGCTAGTAGAACCCAACATGTCCCAAGACACTTCTCACGCCCTTCACGGATGTTGGAGATGGAAGTTTAGAAATCACATGTATTTTCTCCTTGTCGACCTCTATTCCCTTCTTTGAAATCTTGTGGCCAAGGACAATACCCTCCTCGACCATGAAATGGCATTTCTCCCAACTCAACACCAAGTTCGTTTCTTCACAACTTGCCAATACCTTATCCAAATTTGTCAAGCAATCATCAAAAGAATCCCTAACTACCAAAAAGTCATCCATGAAGACTTCAAGGTAGTCCTATACCATATCCGTAAAGATATCCATCATACACCATTGAAAAGTTATCGGTGCTTTGCATAAGCCAAATGGCATCCGCCTAAAAGCGAAAGTGCCATAGGGACAAGTGAAAGTTGTTTTCTATTGATATTCCGGGGCAATAAGGATTTTATTGTAGCCTGAATATCCATCTAGAGAGCAATAGAACATTCGGCTAGCTAACCTATCAATCATCTTGTCACGAAAGGGTATGGGAAATAGTCTTTCCTTGTGACTATTTTTAGCTTCCAATAGTCCATACACACTCTCCATTTGGTCACAGTTCTTGTTGGAATCAACTCGTCCTTATCATTGGTGACTACAGTTATGCCCCCCTTCTTTGGAACACATTGTACCGGAGAAGTCCACCAACTGTCAGAAATGGGGTAGAAAACCCCGGCATCTAACCACTTTATGATCTCCTTTTTGACTACCTCTTGCATGGCTTCATTAAGTCTCCTTTGATGTTTAATGGAGGGTTTGGCATCTTCCTCCAAATTAATCTTGTACATGCAAAATGCAGGGCTTATTCCCCGAAAATTCTCCAAAGTCCATCCAATAGTTTTTTTCCTCTAATGGAGCATTGCCAATGTAGAATCAACCTGCACGCTAGTCAAACAAGAATAAAGAATAATCGGTAAAGTAGACCAAGGGCCAAGGAATTCATACCTGAGATGTGGAGGTAATGGCTTCAACTCCAAGATAGGAGGCTCTTCAATTGAAGGCTTTGTAGGAGGATTTTTCCTATTCACAAGATCCAAGGAAAGTTTCTGAGGTGCATAATTGTTTGACCCCATCCCTTGCAAAGAATTAACACATTCCATGAATCCATCCATCTCATCATCATCAAAATTGAGAAAAACTGCCTCCAACATGTCACCCACATTAATCGTGGCACTTGTATCATCAATAATCACATCGGTCACCAAGTCCACGAACGAACACACTTCATTGCTATTTGGTTGCCTCATAGATTTGCACACGTGGAACACTGGCTTTTCATCACCCACACGAAAAGTGAGTTCTCCAGCTTCCACGTCAACAAGAGCCTTCCCCATAGCAAGGAAAGGTCTACCAAGAATAATCAGCACCTCATAGTCCACTTCACAACTAAGAATAACAAAATTCGCCAGGAGAATGAACTTGTCAACTCGAACCAATACATCCTCAATCACCCCCAGCGGTCTCTTCATTATACTATCGGCTATTTTTAAACTCATAGATGTGGGTCTTGGTTTCCTAATTCCCAATGTCTTGAAAACAAAATAGGGCATCAAATTGATACTCGCCCCAAGATCACATAGAGTTTTTGCAAACTTGGCACTTCCAATGGTACAAGGAATTGTAAAAGCACCGAGATCTTCCAACTTGAGCCATCAAATGCACAATAACACTCACTTAGTGAGTGACTTTGATAATTTCAAAACTCATCGATCTCTTCTTTGTCACCAAGTCCTTCACAAACTTTGCATATCCGGGCATTTTCTCCAAAGCTTGCACTAATGGCAAATTTATAGAGAGATTCTTCATCATATCAATGAACTTTTTGAATTGATTCTCGCCATTTTTCTTGGAAAGCCTTTGAGGATAGGGAGGAGGTGGCTTAGGCAATGCCTTAGATTTTTGCACTACCGATTCTGGTATTAATCACATGATTCCTAGGCGGGTTCACACTCTTAAGTCTCTTCCAGAGTGTCATCAATATCAATCCGCACTTCATCATTTGCTTCCACAACATTTTTTCGGGTCTCCTATTCTTCTACCACTTGCTCATCATCCACAAGCTGCCTTTGACTTGAGGTACGTTCATTCCCACCTATTCCACTTCTTGTAGTAACGTCCATGGCATGCCCCGTATTGTTCCCACCCTTCGGGTTCACCACCACATCACTTGGTAGTTCCCCCTTAGGATGATAATTTAAATCTTGAGAAATTTGACCCATTTGCACTTCTAAGTTTCGGATTGATGTGTTGTGTGAAGAAAGCTGGGCATCGGAATCGGCATTCTTCTCCATTATTTTCTTGAACATGTTCTCAATACGACTCATTTCATTATTGGAGGAACTAGGAACATGAGAAGGATAAGGAGGTGAGTTGCTCAATTGTTGATACATCGGGGGCCTTTGAAAACCCGAACCCTAATTTCCTTGGTTTTTGTTCCACCGAGTTGGTTGTTCCTCCCTAATTGCCTTGATTATTATTGTTTTGCCAATTCCCTTAGTTATTCCTTCCGCTCCAATTGCCTTGATTGTTGTTGTTCCAATTGCCTTGATTGTTTCCACTATTCCAATTACCTTGGTTGTTAGAATTCCAATTGCCTTGATTATTTGAAGGTCTTCACTGTTGTTGACTAGGGCCTTGATATTTGTTTTTTTGCCCTTGAATTTGTTCACATATTGGACCTCTTCTTCTTGATCATCGTAAGAATAACCTTGATCAAATCCACTATCTTCTTGCACAAAATTTTCCACTCTTTTTTGCACTTATGGACTTCTTGTTCTTCTCTTGTTTACCATCATATTGACACCCTCCATAGCATTGACTTGCCTCGGGTTTGGCACTTGTTGAAGTTGAGCCTTTGCCAATTGGTTCATGGTGGTTGTCAACTCGGCTAAGTCTTGCCCATGGTCATGTAAATCTTTATGAAGAAGAATCACATTTGGATCACCTTGTGGAACATTCGCTTTAGATTTCCACGCCGATGAAGTATCCGCCATCTCGTCCAAATATCACATGCCTCCACATAAGGCGTAATTATGAAGTTCCACCAACAAGTTGATTCACTACACATTGGTTGGTGGTATTGATCCCCGAATAGAAAGTTTGTTGAATCATGTTCTCCGCCATATCATTGCTAGGGAATCTTTGACCATTGTATAACTTTACCATATCTCATGTAGCGGTTCATTGGGCTCTTTCTTGAACACTAGAATTTCATCCCTAAGAATGGCGATGTGCCCGGGAAAGAAGTACTTTGAAAGGAATTTCTCCACTAGTTCATCCCAAGTATGAATGGAATGATTTGGAAAACATTTCAACCAATCTAAAGCTTTCTCCCGTAGAGAGAAGGGAAAAATCCTTAGCCTCAAGACATCCTCGGAGACATTTGTTTGTTTGCTCCTCCCAACACGTATCAACGAACCCTTTCAAGTGTTTATATGCATTTTGACCTGGTGTACCAATGAAGAACCCTCGTTGCTCGAGCAAAGTGAGCATCAGGTTGGTTATTTGAAAGTTTCCCGTCCTAATACGGGGTGGGACTATAGCACTTGCATACCCTTCATTCGGCAACACCCGATGTGGAGCCGCTCGTGGTGGAGGTGGGGGTGGAACGGGTACATTGTCTTGAGGCGGTCGGCCTCGTCTATTGACTTGAGGTTCAAGAGGGACCTCATCAATTGCATTATCATCAACGTCCACATGCCCCAAGGCTATGTTTCCGAGCTCATTGTTTGCCATGATTGCACCTACAACACTCACATGTTGGTAACAAGGAAGGAAAAGAAGATATTCCAAAAACACACCTAAATATATAGCTAACACCATTTTTATCTCCCCAACAACGGAACCAAAAATTGATCTCGTCCAATTTCACTCCTCTATTTGAGGATATGAAAACGGTTGATGCAATAGTAATACCCAATAAGGGTCGGGGTCGAATTTCGCAGGGAGCTATATGAATGGGTGTTAGTAGTATATATATTAACGTGTGAGTTTGTATATCTAAATTTACACTTCCAAAATATTTAGTTTTGTTTGGAAATCTAAGTTAAACTACGATTGCGATAAACAATGAAACTAGGAAATTGGTTTTGGTTGTTTTTCAAATGATGAAAAAGACCTAGGGCTATGACCTTCACCTAGGTGTTTTCCTAATAGGTTGTAAACTTTAAAGCTTGTTTTATTAGTTGGGGTGTATTATAGCTATCAACACTCAAGTACCCACTCACTACCTCTCGGTCAAAGAGTGGTTTTGCCCAATTTGGCTTTCTCAAGTCCAGATGGGTATTGAACAAAACACTTGATAATAAGCTAAGTCGGGTTTTACTATCTCTAGGTTCAACCCTTTAATTGGGCTTATCAATCTCTCGATTGACCCAATTTATTGCTAGCCAATTTTTCCTAGACTAAGTCTCTCTTTCTCAAGTAGAGACCAAGTCAAATAGGCATGAAATAATATTTGCAACCATTAATTCTTCACATAAAAGAAAGAACAAGGTTAGATAATCAACATCAAATCATAAACAAGCAATAAATCAAACACCCATTAAGTTTACACACTAGGATTAGGTCACAACCTAGTAAAAATCTAGCTACTCATGCTTAAATTGGAAGAAAAAGAAGAGGAAATGATAATTAAACCCATATTAATAATTAAAATGATGAAATCAATATTCAAAAAGCTCAAAATAGCAAAAACTACTAAAAGATCAAAGAAACTGTCTAGTGTGGCTGCTGATGTCAAAACTTAACCTAAAAAAGTAAAACTCTTCTATTTATACAGCGCTGGAATTTTCATACAAAAATGCCCTTTCGGAGGTTTTGCAGCCACACATTCCATGTGCGGTCCACACTTTGCTTCAGCCTGACATGATTGAAAAACTACTGCCGTATAATTCTGAACTGCGGTCGCAATAAATATGTCTACAGTCGCACCTTGCTCATCTACAGTCCGCAGAAAGGTGGTTGTGGCCGCATAGCTGTTCTTCTGCCTCTTGTTGAACTTGAGATGCATTTTCTCTGAACTTTGGCGTTTACCGAGTTTCTGTGGCCGCACAATTTCATGTGCGGTCCACATCTTGCAACCTTATCTGATGGAATTGCTTCATGACCTGCGACCACAGATGGTATTCTGTGGTCCACACTTTGAGCTTTTGTTTTGTTTTTGTCCTTATGTTCAGATTACTCCTTCTTGAAGTGGATTTCATCTTGAGAGTTTATCTTCCAATATTCCTGTAATTAAGCATATTTTATCCATTTTTGGGAACACAATTAAGAGCTTTTGGACTAAAGGAAAGCTAAAAGGTGCTAATAAGTAGCCAAAATCCCCACTTATCAAATGTGCGCACAAGGAGGGTACATATGCTTCGTGGGTTTGAGACAACGGGGTCTCGTGAATTGGGTCACTCAGAACGAGTGCGAATTGAGTTTGTTATATTTTGAATGGAGCTATCATTATTTCTAAGGCAACTTCAGATTAAGTTAAAAGAAGTTGGTTCAGTTAGAAATGGATGAATCGGCATGGTGGTGGCAATGATCAGTTCCTTCAGTGTGTTAAGTTATGTAGGTGATTTGTGGCAGTATGTGCGAGTCTTAACAGCCGCCGTAATTTGATTTATTTAGAGGTATTCGATTATAATGGCATGTTAGTGTAGATGGATCCCATAAGAGTTATGGTGGTTTAGACCACTACTTGAGGATTGTATTTTCTGTGGTTATGGGAATTCAGTCGCGTGTTGCAATGGTTCTCCTGAAATGAGTTAAGTAAAAGGTTTCTATATGATGGAGTGTTTATTCTATTAGTGGTTTAGGAGTTATGATGGAATTCATGTACTCTTGCGTATTGGCATGTTAGGTGCAGTGGGCGGCATGGGAATTAGAAGTCTAGGATCAAGGTTGTGGTTCGGTGTTGACAAGAATTCCATGAGCTCGAATGAGCAGAAAAAAATTCAGATGTTTAGAGAAAGCTAGTATTATCTTTAGCGTAACCTGAGATCGGTGTCCTGTGTAAGAGGAATTTTGTACTGATTTGCAGATTCTCGATTCAGTTAACATCATTGTATGACCGGTGGTATGGATGTGGAAACTTTTCTACCTAGTGCGGAAGGTCGTGGGAGCGTATCCCATGGGAAGATTGTACAAGTATGACATGTAGTCACTTGATTGATTAAAGATTTAAACCAAGTATGGAGATTACGGTACTATCACTAATGTAAGAGAGTTTAGGCCTGGAAGGTGCTCTATTCATTTGGTTGTGAACTATGGAAGTTTGTTCCATATTGGACGTCTGCTCTTATGTGTCATGAATAGGGTTGTTATGGATCCTCGGAAGGTTATCATCCTAGTGTGGTACGATCAGAATCAGCTTGAGGTCTATGGATGGGTGTGAATGTGAATATGTGCTCTATATCAGGCAGGATGTGTTCGTTCAGCATAGCATTCCTTATGGAGGAGTCTTTGAGCGTTGGATGTTATTTTTGTCGTCAGCTATTGCATGTAATACTATATTGTTCCATGTGGGTTGTGAGATGGATTGATTATTCGCACATGTATTGTGGTCACGTGTAGCTCACGGTGTTATATGAGCTGGATGGCTATCGAGAAGTAGGTCATTTATTGCTCCTTAGTCGTGCTTGAGTTTTCTAGCGTATGGCGCTATCTATCTCCCCAGGGATGGTATTATACACTTGGCAAGCTTGTGGTCGACATTTGGGTATTTCGTAGGTATGACCATTCTGGCTCGGTAGGTATTTTCTTATAGGTTATTATGTTAGATCGAGTGGCATGCCACCACGGGTATGTTGTTTGGATCGGGTGGCACGTCGCCATGTGTATCATGGTTGGATCGAGTTGCATGCCACAATGGTATCATGAGTGGGTCGGGTTGCACACCGCAACAGTATGATGTTGAGTACAGTTCCCCAATATCTATTCTTGTGTGTTTTGTTTCTCATTTTCTGAGGAAGCATAACATCTTTTCGGTTTTTTAGTAAGTAATGTGGGTTGAGTAGATCTTCCAGAGTTTGTTTTCCTTATGTATCACATTAGAGTTTGTAGCTTGTTGGTGCATTGCGGCATCATATGAGATCTTGGTCAATGTTTGAGGTGGCTTGTTATCGAGCAGCTTGTACTGGGTGAGACGAGATTTTTGAACCTGAAATCACTGAAATACGACATATATATATATATATATATATATATAT
>ML393984.1:0-58913 GCA_005239525.1 Nicotiana knightiana | reverse complement strand
ACAATTCATAGGCTCGCAAATCACAGAATTCTTCGAAAGCTGGCAAATCAAACGGATCACTTCAACACCATACTACCCTGTGGCTAATGGTCAAGCTGAGTCAACGAATAAGGTCATCATCAACAACCTAAAAAAGCGGCTGGATAAAGCCAAAGGAAACTGGCCTGATGAGTTACCAACGGTACTATGGGCATACAGAGCAACTTTAAAAACAGACACGGGAGAAACCCCGTTCGCACTTGTCTATGGCTCAGAAGCCTTAATACCTGTGGAGATTGGAGAACCAAGCATAAGGTTCTCAACTGTCATGGAGGAAGCAAACAACCACGAATTGAGGACCAATCTGGACCTTCTCGAACCAGGGAGAGAAGCAGCACTGATACAGATGGCAGCTCAAAAACAAATCATAGAGCGTTATTACAACCGTAAAGCTCATCTCAGGTACTTCAAGATTGGTGACTTATTTCTTAAAAAAGTCTTTCAATCAACGAAAGAAGCAGGCACAGGAAAGCTAAATCCAAATTTGGAAGGACCCTATAAAATCCGAGGCATAGATTGAAAGGGCCCCTATGAGTTTGAAGCTATGAACGGCAGATTTCTACCAACAAGTTGGAACGCCATCCACCTAAAGAAGTATTACTTCTAAGGAAAAGAAATACCCTCGGTCAGGTATCACACGTTCGATTTTATTTTGAACATTTAAAAATTTTACTAACTTTTTTAGATGATAGGCATAAAGCTAACCCATCACCAGATGATGATATTAGACCTGCAAAGACGCGAGGAAATAACACAATTCCCGGTCTAGGGTTACACTTTCTGATGGACGTTTTTAAAGGGTTAAGCAGTCATCATCTAAAAAACTATATACCTTCGAGTCCGGAATGTTTTTCCTTTTCAGGAAAAGGACCACAGGGAAGGGATAATCAAGTGCCCGAGATCTCATTATTCAAAGCTCAAACACTTGGGGGACTATACAGTATGGAAGGCTAAGACGAAGCAAAGAAGACTATCAAAAAGTCAAAAGCTCGAGCCTGAAGACCCATCTACCCAACAAGACAAGTGATACGAGTAGAATCGAAAGAGATCAAAAAGAGTCATCCAAATACAAAGCCTAATGCAAAAATGCAAAAAAACTTCGAACATGTTCAGGTTGAAAGGCAAAATATTAGTCACGAGGAAGAAGTACATCTTTATACTTATTTAAAACTGTTGTAACAAAAACAGTTAGGGGTAAAAGATCATCATCAATGTACTCATTCAAAAACTATTATGATTAAAAACAGTTATGAAAACTTTGTACTCATATAAAAACTGTTATCAAATAAAACAGTTACGAATAAGAAAACATTTTTCTCGTACTTATTAGAAAACTGTTTCCAACAAAAATAGTTGCGGGTAGAAACCCCAAACTTTATAAAAACTGTTACTAGTGAAAAACAGTTCTTCCCTTGTATCAATATCGAAAAACTATTACCTATGAAAAACAGTTACGAAATACAAGTGTATATCAAATCTGTTAAACAAAAACAGTTGCAACATGAGTTTTAGACAATAATCAAACATACGTAAAATGTCGTGGAAGTTCAAAAAAAAAAAAACTTTCCTTGGAAACATCCTTAAACATGTGTAAAATTCTTATTACTCTATTGCATTATCATGAAGTTGAGACGTCTTCTTCATGACAATCATAAAGGGACCTCTTTCATAAATGAAGCCTACTACAAAAAGGCTCACAAACACCGTACCTACTATGAAAAGGTACGAGTGATTACAGCATCATCATGCAAAAATTCAGGGGAAAAGCAAAAACTTCAAAAAATAAAGCATGCAAAAGACTTAAAGAGTGAAACAGAAACTCAATGAAAGTCATACTAGCATTAATATATTAAAATGGCTAAGTAAAAACTAAGTATTAACTTATACTTAGCCGTATAGAATTTTTATACATTTAGGTGCCCCTAAGTTGTCATTTGGGTACTTTAAAGAGATCCAAATTTACCCCCGATGGGACTGGGGGTAACCACCAATTGAGACAAAGATAAAAAAAAAAGGGGTAAACCAACTAAACTTCTTCAGGACGGGGGTTGACTTCACTGGAAGAATGAGCGGGGGCAACTAGGGATGAAGAGGCACGAGCAGCTGGAGTCTCACCATTAGGTGAAGAGAGGTTATGACCTTGTTGAGCCTTCTCCATGGCTTCCTTAGTTTTAGCTATTTCAGCACTAAGGTCGAAACCCTCTTGAATCATTTCCGTCAATGTGTCAAGGCGAGAATTCATATATGCCCAGCTCACATCAACAACAGCCACCTCTTCAAGATCTTTATAATCCTCTTCCCATACTTGAAACTCAGCTCTCAATCCGTCCTTCTCCACTTCAGCAGCTTCATTGTCGGCCCATAACGGTACAATTGACTCCTCCAGAGTTTGAACTTTATCTAAAACCTTATGAAGGTCCTCTTGAGTACAAGTGAGTGATTGCACGAGCTCGACTGAGTATTCCTCCTTCTGCCCCAACAATATTTTCAAGTCTCTAATCTCCTCTGAGGCACGGGACAGCTGCTCAGCAAATGAGGACTCCAAAACACTCTTGTTTTTATCATCCTGACTGGAAGAAGCCTTCTCTACTGCCAGTTCTGCCGCCATGAGCCTCATCTGCCGCTTCAAGGTACTCATTTCCTCTTCTAAGGCATCCATGTCAATCCTTAGGATATCATACTATGCTTTCCAATTATCAGTATCGGCCTGCAACTCTTTTGTCTCCTGATCCGTATTTGAGATCCTCTTCATAAGACCCATGCCTATAAGATTAATCTACAAGAAATAAACCAATCAGATATGATAAATTTCATATACGAAAATGAAAGAGGATAATCTGCATCATACCTTCAAAGAGGTATGCACAACTTCATTGGCCCATGTAAGAGCGCTATGGCTGGCTAGCTTGGATTTCTCAGTGGGACCTATCAAAGGCTTGAGCCACACTTCGGGCTCACCCATTTTCTTGAAAAGATTCCCCTCAGCTGGAACCTCTATTACCACCTACCGCATCTCTCTGCTGGAAGACCCTACTTCCCTAGCGGAAGGCATATAAGCAGGCAGAGATGAAGCAGCAACAGGCACGGAGGGTTGAGGAGCTGGAGAAGCCACCAGCAAAGCAGCAGGCACGGAGGGTTGAAGAGTTGAGGAAGCCACAGGCAAAGTAACAGCAGAAGCTGTAATAGCCAAAGGAGCAGATGAGACAGCTTCTCTTAAAGAAGCAGGAAAGGTAGCAGCCAAAGGGACATCGTCAGGAGCAATGTCAAAACCTTCATGGAACAGGTAATCTACAGACTTATGAATGTGGGAATGTGAAACATCTTCAAAGGTAGAGGTCTCAACCACAGACACGAAAGGCAAGGTCATGGGTGTAAACTCATCATCCGAAACCACCCCCCTTCTCCGTGGCCTGTGTACTAAAGCACCCTCTTCTTCTTCTTCTTCTTCTACGGAATGAGACTCACCAATCTTCCTTTTCGAGGAAGACGAACCAACAATAATCTCTTGGGCCTGAGCCAAAGACATCTTCGGGATAGATGAAGCAGACACCCCACAAGCAGAGAACCTTATCAAAAGGGAAAAAATTAAGCGACAAAGAAAGAAGAGACTCGAGTAAGGAAAGAAGCAAGAACAAAAGCTTCACTTACCGTGGGTCTTTACATGCCAACCATACCTCCCAGCGAGGTACTTCCAAGATCTCTCTTCTAAAGGAGCAAAAGACAACAATTTTTCTCCCAATCACGGATTCCAGAGACATTCTTAACAGTATCCATGATTGCTCAGAGAAGAAACAATAGATACGGTGTTAGTAAAACATCTCAAGTCATAACGAGGAAAAGTAAATAGATGTGAGCTAAAGCATACTCACGTGCACGATTCCACTTCTCAGGGAAGGGAAGATTTTCTTCACCCACTAAACCAACAGCGGGTACAACAACATACCGGAGGTACCAACCTCTATCTTTATCATCCCCAGGGGTTACCAACACTCTTTTTCTCCTAGGAGTCAGAGTAAAAACCCCTTCACGAAACAAGGTATGAGAGTAGAGATGAATAAGATGGTTGAAATAAAAAGGAACCGAGGCTAAAGAAGCTAAACTCCTAAGACATGCGACAACTCGCCACACAAGCGGACCAACTTGTCCTAAGCAGATATTGAAGAAACGGCAGAATTCAATTATGACTGGGTCAATGGGAGGTATAAACCTTAGAGTAAAAGGGTACGTATAAGCAAAATAATATCCTGTGTTGTAAGACATTATTCTTTGATTACTATTCGGAATGTAGACAGGGAAATCAGGCCTCCAAAAACACTCCCTACGAACAAGGGAAATCTGACCCTCAGTTATAAGGGTTGGATACCTTTCGACACTCTCAAGGGAAGAAGATTGGTCTACAAGAACTTGATTATCTCTAGTAAAGACAAACTAAGCAGGAACAATTTCATCAACTCCAGGTTCACGAAGGCGTTCACCTCTACCTCTAGACAAATATCGAGAAGACCTAAACCTCGGAGAAACTAAAGACCTAGCAGAAGGAGGGGGAACTATCTGAGAAGAAGAGGAGCCTCTCGAAGCAGTGGATCCTAGACTCCTAAGTCTACCACCCCTCTGACTCCTAGTCGGAGCAGAAGATGGCATTAAATTTTCAATATCTATTACTCCCTGAGGTTGATTTGAAGAAGACATGTTTACAAAGGCAAGAAGAAAGTTCTTTACAAAAGACAAAGTTAGAGAGTGTTTTGTGGAAGCAAAGAAAAGAATAAAGGTATTTATACTTGAGGACAACCGTCAAACATGGAAAAAAAGAAAAATAATGATGAAAATTCATAATTGAAGATGTCACTTCGGGACTGACACAGCCGCAAAAGCCCTAAAAGGTGACGAGTAAATGCAGAACCAATCCAAGAAGGACACGTGTTATGAGCATTAAATGGAAGTGACAAACGACACCTATGGTTCAGAGAAGGATACAATGTTTCGAGGTAAAGCGGCGGCAAAATATTCCCGTCATAAATGAGTATCCACTTACCAAATATTAATCGATAAATATATGGTAAGTGGGGAGACTATCTGTATTGGTAAAAAAAGAGTTTCACACGTAAGCCTGTTTTTGACAACTTAGCCAGTTATGTGGACACAGGAGAACGGGACAGCTGGATGTGATTCTTTGAAGAGCTATGGTACAAAGAGGCACGATTCAATAAACCCTCGAGCTCATCAGCCATGGGAAACTCAGCCTGATCAAGACAGGGAAGAGACACGGTCAAAATGAATCTGGACAAAACTACGGGCATATTCAAGAACCCACAATTAATTAATCGTACGTTATGTAACCGTACCCCAATTACCGTTATCCTTTGTAACGCCCCATTAATGTCATAATAGTCATTAATGGCCAATCATAGCAAGATTTGTGTGTTATATCAAGGAATCTCCTATATAAGGGAGGGGAATACAGCTTGTAAATACATCTGATTCTCGAATACAATCTACTTAGCTTTTCTATATTTCTACAATATTGTCTATTACTCATTTTTCTCTATTTCTTTGATTATCAGTAAGCCGTGTTCATCCTAGAAATAGCTTTATTCAAAAGATCTAATTCTTTGGTTAAAAAATATCACCACGGGAGCCTTTACATTTAGTTTTGAAAATCATTTTTCTCGAAATAGCATCCCGCATTTTAGTCCACCTTATCACACCGCATGACTTCTAGTAGTTCCCCTACTAGCCAAGCATATCAAGCCCACCTTATCTCACAACATGAGTTTCAACACCCAAACCTTATACCACCGCATGCATATCAATATCATAACGTATCACAAATCACATCTTAAGTGCCCCATATCACAATTGGCCAGAGAAACCAAACAATAACAAAATTTCACAATAAGGAGTCCGCTGCTCAACCACAATGTACATAAAGTCTCAACAATAATAATCGGAAGAATAACTCAATAGAATGATACTTCACAACTTAACACCTTGTCTCGATAGGAATCACGACCTTTGCAACTCAATACCAATTTCAACAACAAGATATTCCAAGAAATACAATTTCAAGTAAGAATTCAACAGTTAAATAGTGGATACAGAATGAGGAAATAAGAATTTTAACTAAAAAAGTAGAGAAATTAGCAAGTAAAAGATATGACAAGTAGACATGTGAAATTAGACTAAATACGATGGCTATAACATGTTAAAGTAACTGGCATGAAAGGAATCTACATAGCTAAAATCCGGAAATTTAAACATTTAGCCTGTGTACACACTCGTCACCTTGCGTACGCGGATTTTATACATCATAATTATCACAAAAATACCATATCCTAAAGGATAATTCCCCCACACAAGGTTAGACAAGCCACTTACCTCTAATCATGCTAAATCAATTAACTAAAAGTCCTTTCCCTCGATTTTTAAACTCCGAACGGATTGAATCTAGCCAAAACAATTTCATACTATAAATATAACTATAGGTAACTAATTCAAACAATGATATTACGATCTTTACAAAGAATTGAAAATCGACCAAAAAAGTCAACCGGGGCCTGCGTCTCGGAACCTGACCAAAATTATAAATCCGAACACCCATTCGATATCGAGTCCAACCATAGAAGAATTATTCAAATTCGACCTCGTTTTGCTTCTCAAAACTCAAATATTTAGCCTAAAGAGTTTCTACCATTTTTTCCTAATTTCCAACTCCAAAGCACTAATTAAGTGAACAATTATCTATAGATTCATGTAAATTAATCAAAAACGAGTAATAATTCCTTACCCCAAAGTTTTCCCTGAAAAACCCTTGAGAAATCACCTCCCATCGAACTCTCTAAGTCCATAAATGGATTATGAAAATTAACCCTCGATCAAACCCCTTACTGCCCAGCGACCCTTGCTTCTGCGGGCCTGGGGGCGCTACTGCGATGCCGCACCTGCGGAAACCATTGCAGGTGTGGATTTTACTTAAGCTCAGGGAATTCCACTTCTATGGACAAAACTTCACACCTGTGAGTCTACTGCTGCTGCGGATTCTCCGCTTCTGCGATAACCGACCAAGCCTCCCCCTCTCCCGCATTTGCAACCACTCTTCTGCACCTGCGGACGCGCAGATGCAGTCACCACCTCGCAGCTGCAATCCCAGCTAGGCTAATTCATTTTTTCTATTGCAATTAGATTATCGCTTTTGCGAGTCCTCACATGAGGCCAGGTCCTCCGCAGGTGCGATGACACCAGAAGCTGGAAATGTTGAGCAATACTACAAGTCAAAATTTCGATCCGAATTCAATCTGAATCACACCCGGGGCTCTCAGGACCCCGTCCGAATATATCAACTAGTTCCAAAACATAGAATAGACCTACTCGAGACCAAAAATCACATCAAACAACACAAATTCTACGAATCGCAATCCAAATTCAAGCCTATGAACTATGAACTTTTCCAAATTCAGAATCGATGCCGATTCATACTAAATCAACTCCGATTGACTTTAAATTTTGCACACAAGTAATAAATGTCATTACAGACCTATTCCAACTTCCAGAATCAGAATCCGACCCCGATGTCAATAAAGTCAACTCCTTATTAAGCTTTCCAAAATATTCCATTTTCCCAACTTTCGCCAATCCACGCCGAAATGACCTATGGACCTCCAAATCGACATCTGGACACACTCCTATGACAAAAATAACCATACAGAGATATAGGAACCTTCAAAACTCCATTCGGGAGTTGTCTTCACACAAGTCAAACTACGATTAACTCCTATGACTTAAATCTCCAACTTAGGAACTATGTGGCCCATTTTACTTCGTAACTCAACCGAAACCAAAACCATACACCCTAGTCAAGTCACATAATTATGATACAACATAGAGGAAGCAAAAATTCGGGGATCGAGGCTAAAATACTCAAAATGACCAGCCGAGTCGTTACACTATCCTAAAATAGAATCTGGCCCCTAAATCGAATGCACATGATGCAAATAAAGAGAACCTACTAGGGATATCGAGCATAAGGTTTGTTCTTCTAGGTTTATATCCTAGTGGAAAATATATCTTAACTGGCTTACTCGAGCAGGCAACTCGAGCCAAGGAGGGTCAGCGTATCGATAGCATTGCTTTCTGGCTCAGCCGATGGTTCTCCCCGCCTAAAACAAGTATGACTAAAATCCTTCACCGGGTGGAAAGCACCCCGGCTATCTTAAAGAAAGCGGGCTATGTCAAGAAAATGCTCAATTTTAATTTTAAGAAGACTTAGAGGGTATGCGTGAGAAGACAGTTTATATGTATAGTTAAACAATATCAAAGCGGTAAAAAGTGGACAGGTAGCACACTAGGCCCAAATAAATCACATTATATACAAATTTAATAAATCCAAATAAAGTCAATGTACAAGCTCAAATTCTGGTTGTCCCCAGCGGGATCGCCACAACTGTAACACCCCTTTTTAACCCATAAGATATATATGTTATGGATAGTTGTGGGTTAAAGAGTTTTTCCAATTAAAGTGACAATTTGAAATAGGGATTATTTTATTTACAGAGTTTTCACTTGGAATTAATTTTTTGTTGTTCCAAGTCACCTCTTATTTGAATCCCTAGTCAAAGTAAGGGTTGACTCTATTATTAATGGCCCACGAAAACAAAGTTCGGGTAAGAAATTCTATTGACTGGGGAGAAGGTGTAAGCATTCCCCGAGTCCTGTGGTTCTAGCACGGTCGCTTCATTGACTAAAAATGGCTTGAATTAATATTGGACATGTTGATACATAATTTTTCCCAAAATATTTTTTAAAATTGCATATGTACCTTCAAAATCATGCATTAACAACGATTGGTATTTTTTCCATAATTTTCCTATATTTTGTCTAATTTATCTAGAATTTTACTTCCAATAAATAATTATAAAATCGCATCACAAATAATTTCAAAAGCATTTATTTATTTAATTTATTGTTTATGGCCCAATTTAAACCAAATTATTTCATAATTAGCCAAAATGCCATCTTTTGGTCATAATTGCAATAATTTTGCAATTATAGCCCAAGTATATAATTTTATATTATTTTTGACCAAAAATTAGTCACTTGTATTTTTAAATATTAAATAATTATTCAGTTATTTTCTATGCATGAAATTAATTTTTTGTAATTATTAGCTATTTTACAAATTATTTTAATTAATTCGAATTGGGTATTTAACAAATAACCACTTTCATTTTAATTCTAGCCTGAATTAAACCAGCTCCAAACCCAATTAAATTAGCCCAAATACCCTAGGCCCAATCCACTATCCTACCCGACCCAATTCCTATTTAATTTGGACCGTTGATCATTTCTGATCAACGGACCATATTCATTATTACCTTAATTAACCCTAAAGACCTACCCCCTTCTGCTCATTCTCTCTTCCTCTCCGCTGTTACATCATCTCATCTTTCTCAAAACACTCCCTGCTAAACCTACTCACCGGCCGTTGGCTTGCCGGTAACTATGGTGGTTTCACCACCATCCCCAGCCCCATGACTCCCTCACATGCTGGATTATTGCTACCCTAAGGTCCTCAAGAGAACTAGAGACGGTTCAACTCACCCCATGGCCTTTTCATGCAGTTATCAGGGCACCCTTGGCCTGTCCGAGTAAGATCCTTCCATCTCCAGCTAAAACCTATGGTTTCTAAGCCGATTCTCTCATCTCTAGGTTATCTATCTCTGAAACCCTATTTTTAACTCTTGACTTCTTATACCTGTAATAGATCTGAGTATATCCTGAGTTATTTTGCTGTTTCCTTAATGATTTCTCCGATTTTTGCTAAAATGCCTCTTCGTCTTCAAACTAGGATTTCTTGACCCCTTTGCAAAAATGATTCTTCTTCTGATTTAAGTGTTATTCTATGATTTTCAATATGTTTAAGCGTCTATTTAAGTTTTTCCCCTTTTTTTCTGACTTATTATGTCAAAACCCTAAGTTTCTTGGTCTTAATCATGGGTTCTGAGTTTGTTCTTGCTTATTTGTTCATTTGCATGTCTGTTGTTTATGAATTCGTTCAGAGTTTCTGTGATTTTACCTTATTAGGGTTTCTGATTGTTGCTTCTTCCTCCTATATCATGTCTATTCTGTTAAGTCATGCTATGTTCTATGTGAATCCCTATTTTTGTGTGATTTGCATCCTATTTGGCTTATTAGGGTTTCTGATTTTTCTTATTCCTACCTATTATGTGTTTATCTTACTTATTCTCAGAAGTTTGTGTTCATTAGTACTATGTTCCAGTTTGGATCCCTCATTCAATGTGATTTTTACTTTACCGTGCCTATTAGGGTTCTGATTCTTGCCTTGTCCTGCCTATTATGTGTTTATTCTGTGCAATTTGTGTTGATTCCCCTTAATCAATACTACTCATGTTTGAATCTCTAATTCGCTACGATTGATACCCTCCATATTTTCTTGCCTTATTTTATGGGCGATTATGCTGTCAATCAATTTTTTTTAGTACTTTCCTTAATTAGATTTTCTGAACCTAGCCTCTATTACATGTTTTATACTTCTATATGCTGAGATTGTTTCCTTATGTGTTATATTCCAGTCACATATGGTACCCTTCCTTATTTATTACATGTCTATTACCGTTTGAAGTTCACTCCTTAATTGAAGGGAGTACTTACATTGATTTTATGCTGATTGATTATGATTCCCCAATCACTGCATGACTTTGATTTTTACCTTATTCTCTACCTAGTTTCAAACTATATATACACTGCTCTTTCATTCACTCAAGACACGAGCACATTGCTTCAAAAAGCTCTCTCTCTCTCTCACACTCAAAACTTTTTGCTCTCTTTCTGTGTTACTTACTATTATTCTGAGTTAGCCGGCTGCAAGCCAAGGCTAATTATTGTGCTCTCCTATCCCTTCACTTTTGTGTTTACTGTCTTCTTTACTAGTATGTTCTGATTTCAACTCAAGTTCCCAACGAATATGCTTCTTTTACTGCTTAAGTTTATCATGTTTCTAATATGTTTCTATTTGTGGTTTTGTTGTTCAACCTTCAACTAATATGTCTACTTTACTTCTTTATCATCATGCTTCTGAATATGTCCAACCCCCTTAGGATCAACCTGCTTATGAACCTCTTTTGTAGTATACCTCAATGTGACTCTGCCTTACTTATGTTTTCCCTGATTTCTATCATGAACCTTTTTGTGCAAAGCAATTAGCTATCCTAGGTTGTCTGATGCTGTGTTGGTTCTGAGATTCATGATATGCTGATTCCCGAAACCCCTATAAGAATTTTTATGCTTCTGTAACTATGTGTGCACTACATGTGCTCTATATGTCCCCAATCCCCATCACCCCTGTGTGTAGATTTGTTCTTCCTGTTTTGGTTCTGTGTTCTTTAAGTATTGCTGAGTTTGGTGTTGGCTCTATGTTTAATCTGCTGTTGTTTAATTATATAACTCTCTCTTTTCAAAAGTTGTTTTATTGAATGAATCCCTCTTTTATTTGATAAAATAATTTCAAGCAAGTCTCTTTTAACACTGTTTTCTTACTAAAACCTTTTCAAAACTATAGCAAGACTTTCACTCTACTATTAGGTCCTTAAGTTCTGCCCCTCTAATGTGTGACTGCTTAGGGATCCCTATGAGATCCCTTTGAACTCTGATGCATTAGAGTTGGCTCTTCCACAATGCACTTACTCAATTATGGTTGTGAAATCTGGGTGTGAGCATTGTCCGAGATCCCTTGAGGTCCTTAGGAAATTCTGACACACCCGGATATGAGAAAGGCTATGAAACATTTGGGGCATTTAAGGTTTTGAGAATCAAGGCCTATTGTTAGGCTCCCTATAGTGTAACTTCTTATTTTTCTACTTATGTAATTCATTCACATTGGTTTGTAATAATTGTTGTAAACGAATATTGGGGATTGATAGTGAAAAGGGGAGGGTAGCCATGTCTGTTGTCGTTATCAATGGGGTAGAAACCATGCCTTAGGCTTACATTTCTATGTGCGCATTAGAATCCATGTTTAGAACGAATACATTCTAAGCATGTCATGCATTAGATATCATGTTCTTAGTTTTACTGTTTCAGTATCTCATTTGACATTATTTTCATCACTTACAAATCCTGCTTCTAGGCTAAATAACAACATTAACATGAAAATTGTTGCTACTGCATATTCCGAAATCATGCTGTAACTTTCTATGCATCTAGAAAGCATGTTTTTTTTAGGAATTTTGCATATAAATCATTCTGAATCTTATAATGTTCATAGTAGATACCATGTTTTAGGATCTCACTAAGTCACACCTAGATAAACTACTGATGCATGAAAAAAGGACATAAGACAGTCTCACATATGATTATCATATGTTAGTAAAACTGGTAATAACCCCTGTGTCTTTGCAAATATTAGAACAACATGCTTTAGGTAAAATAACTTCTAAACTGTTTTAATAATTCTAGTAACTATTGTGCATCCCCCCACGCCTAGGCAAGCCTTAGGTAATCAACCTTTATAAAACTGGAAAAACTGTTACTTTTGTGCTTACTGCCTAATGGTTAACATGATTAAAATCAGTAGGAAAATTGATTAGGGCCCCTGCTTCTGGGTTTATAAAATAAAACTGCATATCTTCTGTGTTTTGATATTAACTTAGACATCATGTTTAGGATCCTGCTTAATGATATTGCCTTTGTTTGTGTTTGAGACGTGCTGTTTACATGCAATATTTGTGGAGGTAAACCTGAGCCTCTTAATTGCTTCTTTCCTGTTTTATCTGCTAAAGTCCTATTTGTTCTTGCATGTCGCCTTAGTATTTTAGCCTTTTAACCTTAGGGGTCTATCTATAACCGCCTATAGGTACAGGTCCTAAATTCTTCCATGGCCATTAAGAAGGGACGAGTAACAACACGCATAGAGATCGTTAAACAACACTCGCTTTAATAACCACTAAGGGGTGGGAAATAGGGTAGATATGGATATGATGACCGGTGCGCTAATGCAACGTGTAGCCCCTCTTCTGAGGAGTGATTACCGGGCATTGTACTAATGTGATCCTATAGGATAAAACAACCTAGGACCCCTATCCCTTACATATGTGTGTTTAGATCATAACTCTTTCAAACCTTATATGTGTGATTAGACCCTAAAATCTTTTAAAACATTAGCACATATGTGTGCTTAGACTGCGAACCTTCTCAAAAACATTTATTTGTTTACCTATGTGCTTTTATTGCTTATGTTCTACCTATTTTAAAATTCACAAAGCTTGTTTGGCCGGGAACCACAGTTTTGGACTTTGAGGGGTGCCTAACACCTTCCCCTTGAAGTAATTTCAAGCCCTTACCCAATCTATGATTATTCAAATCTGTGTTATAATGACCCTTAGTAGGTGCCTTAATGCACCTTAATTCGTTAGGTGGCGACTCTTCAATTCCTTACATACCCCTTTTCCCAAAAGAAAATGAGTTGTCCCAATAATGTTTAAAACCCTGACTGATCCGAAAGGAGAGGAAAAGGGGGGGCGCGACAGCATGGCGACTCTACTGGGTTTTATCTAGGCTTTTACCCTTTCCAACTGCTTTGTGAACTTGTCTTTACTTTGTTAATACTTGCGACCTTTCCCCTTCCCCTTTATGTTCAATTAATTATTTATATATTTCAAGTACTTGTCCTTTTCAAAATCAAAACTGACATGTTTCTTTTGTTTTCCTTTGTAACTGCTTTTCAATCATAACTGTTGTATTTACCGCTTTCATAACATGAAAATACATGACAACATGCTTTTATTGATCATTTATTGTTGCATAATAATGATCAACATCATATTCAACTCGTGCCTATACAAATCCTATAGCAACGTTTGATGTGTGGTTACACTCTTCCATTTTATATCACCCCTAAATTCGGAAAGGCTTATTTGCGGTAAAACTAGTCGATCAGTGGTGCAGTCGACGGTTTTGTGCCTTTCCCCCTCAAGTTGTCCACTTAAGGGTACTAGTATAAAACCCCATAGAAACCTTACTCTGTTATATTGTATATGCATCATGGTCAAACCTAGCTGGGTTAATTTATCGTCCGCACAATAACCCTTTAAGACAGCCTTATCCAAAAGTCCACCGGGTTTTTTCATAATCCCAACGGACGCAATCACATTTTGTGCATTTATTTGGAGAACTAAATGCTATGCTAATCAAAAGTGTATAAATAGTCGAGTCGGCGGGGGGGGGGGGGGGAAGGATCTAACCTTATCTATTTTGCAAAAAATGAGGCACGAAGTCCTTAGGTTCGGCATGGTCCAAAGAATACCACCACTGTTGCTGGATTGGTGGGAAGACCTTTCGCCAAGTGACAAAGACCATGTGAAGAGGGTCCTCGGAAACTCCCTTTTTATTGGATATCCAACCAAACAATATGTTGATCGAAGCAGCCACTATGTTCTGGGACAGAGAAAGGTCTGTGTTACATTTTGGCAACATAGAAATGACCTCCCTCTTGGAGGAGATAGGGGGCTTCACGGGATTACCTTGGGATAGTCCAGATTTGTTGGTGCCGGAAAACCGTGCCGCTAGGGGGTTCCTGAAAATGATGGGTTTGAAAAATAACGATGATTTAGAATGCCTGACAGAGTCCTATATACCTTTTGAATATCTCTATGAACGATACGGCCATAGAAAATCCTATCGTATTTTCCACAATGAGTTCTCTATTACTTCCTTGGGTCATATTCACCGCAGGGTTTTTGTGTTCGTTGTTTTCTTCCTGGGAATGATAGTATTTCCAAGTAAAGGAGATAGGATTCACACTAGACTGGCTATGGTATCTAGAACCTTAATGGAGGGGATCGAAGGGCAAACATATACCATTATCCCTATGATCATAGCAGACATATACTGAGCCTTAGACCGCTGCCAGAAGGGGTTCAAACACTTTGAGGGTTGTAATCTGCTACTTCAGGTTTGGTTATTGGAGCATCTCCAAAGGAGTCAATATCTTCAAGAATTTCCACGAAGGGTGTGGAATGATCATATAGACTTCCATCACCCTAAGAGAATGACCTACATCTCAGACAGGTTTGCTCAACCGGAAAATGCTACAGAATGGGCGCAGTTTTTTGACAATTTGACCGAGGACCAAGTTCAATGGATGTTCGAATGGTTCCCTACCAATGAATTCATCATCAAATTGAGGGACGCTCCACACCTGGTGTTGATCAGTTTAAGGAGCATATACCCTTATGTTACCATCAGGGTTATGAGACAGGAAGGTAGGAAGCAAGTTATACCGCGAGTCTCTAAAATAAGCAATACAGGGCATATTTTCAGGACGACGACATCCCGTACAAATGCGAAGCTCAGCATATGTGGCATCTAAGGGTTATTGTAGAAAAGGACACCATCGAGCCCGAAAGATACCATGCAGGGCATGTATGCCTTTACCTATCATGGTTGGAAAATAGCATAGCAGGGATAGTTGAGCCGGGAATCGGCAGAAACAGGGTCATATACGAAGCGACTGAGGCTCAAGTGAAATACAGTAAACTGCGCAAAAGGGTTCGTGAGTCCGAGGCCGAGCATCGGAAGTAACACAAGACTGACATGGAACTGATCAATGAGTGGAAGGAAAGGGCTATCAAATTTAATGAAAGGCTGGAATATTTGGAGCAGGGTCTGATGGAGCTAGAGGTGAAGACGAGGAAAAGGGTCGTCGACTACCAGAATACTGAGGGAAACGAAGGAGGGAATCTAGCAAGGGTATACCTGTTGTTGGGAATGCACAACCTAGGGAATTTGATCGACAGAGCCAAGAAGATCGAGTCTGGGGAAGGTCCTTCTGGGACCAAGTAGTCTAGGTTTCCTTTTTCATTGCTTGTTTTCAAATGTAATAAGGCCAAGTGCCATTAGCAACCTTATTTCCTGCTTATTATTTTAGTGTCGCTTTGGATTCATCTATTTTACATTAATGAAATGAGGCATTTTGGCATCTAGGTTCTCCAAATCAACTTGTCGCTAGGACTACCTCGGGTACAACGAGGCTCCCAAGTTAGGACACGATTTTATTCCTGCACTATCTGTTTAAATACTGCAATATTTTCTCATGATCCTCACTGACTTGTCTACCTTTTATTTTTGTTTTTGTTTCTTTTTTTTGATTATTTCCCCTCCCCAAAGGTTGGTTCGTGCATTCTGGCATCATCGTCATACTATACAAGATCCAGGGGCCCTCCGCCTTCTCCTCCTCCTAGTCCACCTAAGGGAAAAAACAAAGGCAAAGGCAAAATGGAAGATTTGGGCAACATCAGA
Source organism: Nicotiana knightiana (assembly GCA_005239525.1). NCBI lineage: Eukaryota > Viridiplantae > Streptophyta > Magnoliopsida > Solanales > Solanaceae > Nicotiana > Nicotiana knightiana. The sequence goes on along the minus strand of ML393984.1, from coordinate 42,566 downwards.
CAAGAAAACACAACGCCTGTGGAATGAACAGAAGCCACTGAAAATCAAGGCACTCAAGTTCAGAATGAGTCTATGACACAACTCGAGCAAAGGTTGTTGAAACTCCAAGGGGAGCTTGAGCATGTCCGGAACTTGGAAAATTTATCCTTCTGACTCAGTGTCCCATATGTCATTAAAAATCCCATACCTCCTCACAACACCCCAAACAAACAAAATCCTCCCACAACTTATCATTATACAACTCCACCGAAAAATCAAATTATCCCACCACAACACCAGCACGACACTTTCCACACTCCAAGAAAACCCCCGTTAATTATCCCTGAACCAAAAAACTCCACAAGTGACCACCTTTATGCTCAAACACCAGGTCATCAGAACAACCCCATATACGCGGAGACTCTACCTCACTCCACCTAACACATTTCTTACACACCTGAATCTAGTGAGAAGGATATGCTCATTAAGAATTTGGTCGAGGACCTCAAAAAGCTAACTAGTCGAGTTCAGGGCGTTGAAAGAAGCAAGGGAGTTGAAGGGTTGAACTACGAAGATCTCTGCATACAGCTCGATGTTGAACTAACGTAGGTTTACAAACCTCCTAATTTGAAATGTTCGATAGTACAGGTGATCCTAGGGTCCATCTGAGGACCTATTGTGATAAATTGGTTGGAGCAGGAAGAGACGAGAAGATTCGCATGAAATTGTTCATGAGGAGCCTCACGGGAGATGCTTTATCTTGGTACATCAGCCAAAACCCTAAGAAGTGGTCCGACTGGGTAAGTATGGCATCAGACTTCATGGACCGATTTAGGTTCAATACGGAGAATGCACCAGACGTGTTCTACATCCAGAACCTTAAAAATAAGACCACCGAAAATTTTTGCGAGTATGCCGCTCGCTGGAGATCTGAAGCAGCCAAGGTAAGGCCTGCCCTAGAGGAAGAACAAATGAACAAATTCTTCGTCCGGGAAAAAGACCCGCGGTATTATGAGAGGCTAATGGTGATTGAAAACCACAAATTCTCTAACATCATCAAGCTGAGTGAGAGAAGAAGAAGGTATCAAGAGTGGAATGGTCACTAACTTTGAGTCACTACAGGACACCAATAAAGCCTTGCAATCTAGTGGTATATCCAATAAGAAAGATGCAGGAACGATAATAGTTGCACAAGGACCCAAATCCTCGTTGGTATACCGGACTTCCCCACTCACCTATCAAGCACCCTCGCCCACCTATCAGTCAGCACCTCCACCAACATGTCAGTCATCTCCACCGTCTACATATCAGCCTACTTCCCCCAGATATTCCCAACCAGCTCCTGTTTATCATACCTACAACTCTCAACCATCTCACTTCCAATCACCCTCTGCTCGCCACAATTTCTCGAGACCTCGACCCAACTTGGATTGCAGACCTCCTAAACAATACACTACCATTGCTGAACCCATCGACCAGCTGTATGAAAAATTAAAAGTGCTTGTTATGTCACTCATATCCCTGCTATAACCCCTGAAAATCCATCCCAATGGGTCAATCCAAAAAAGACCTGTGCATACCATTCCGGCATGAAGGGGTATACAATTGATGAATGTCTCTCATTGGAAGATAATATATAGTCTATGATTGATAACAAGGTCATCCAGGCAACAGAAGTTGCTCCCAATGTTCACAACAATCCGCTTCTAGACTATACGGGTGTCAACATCATAGACATAAAAGAAGATTGGGACCCAGGGTGGTCGATCGGGTTAATTATAGAAGGTGATGACCCAAGAAGCCAGCAGTCACTCTTAATCCCATCATAGTACAGATTCATCCATCCGGAGACGTCGAGGTAACTGTATCACTCCCATTCAAGTTTGAAACGGCACCACCTGCAAACACACATTTGCTGTTCGAGGTTGAAGTTATGCCGCCTACTAAGGCACCCATTCCATTCGAAGTGAAAGTAGTTTTACCAATCACAGTGACAGTGTCAACCACGCCACCTTCAACAACAAGGTTGTACCTCGGAATTACACGGCTGAAGCAAGAAGGAAAGGTAAAGTCAAGATAGAAAAAGCTAGTGTTGCACATGGGATGACAAGGACCGGCAGGGTCTATACACCTAAACACTTGGTAGAATCTAGCAAGAATGCTTCCAACAGGCCGCCCATCACTGAAACAGGCCCAGATGATCTTTGGAGAAAAGTGCAGGCCAGGGAATACTCAGTCATCGATCAGCTGAACAAAACTCCAGCCCAGATATCTATTATGTCGTTGCTGCAAAATTCTGAGACACACAAGAATGCTTTGATGAAAGTGCTGAATGAAGCATATGTGCCAAATAACAGAACTAGTGGAGAAATGGCCAATATGGTAGGTCAAGTATTGGAGAGTCACAAGATAGGACGAGCTGCCGCCTGAAGGGCTAAGTCATAACAAAACACTGCACATCATTGTACAATGTGAGGACTACTTCATCACCAGGATTCTGATCGACGGGGGATCCAGCCTCAACATATGTCCGTTGACAACACTCAAGAAATTGGTCAAGGTGTTGTACGAGATCAAAGAAGGATCTATGAATGTAAAGGCTTTCGACGGTTCTCAGAGGTCTACTATTGGTGAAATCAGTCTTTTCTTGTAGATGGGACCTACTTGCTTCGAGGTTGAATTTTAGGTGATAGACATATCGAAATCCTACAACCTGTTGTTGGGACGTCCGTGGATACATGCCGATGGGGTTGTGGTAGTAAAATTTGAATGGAACCACCAAGAGGTGATCATCCATGGAGATGAATGCAATCCTATCTATAGTCGACATACCATCCCGGTGATTGAAGGTAGAGGAAGGATGGGTGGAGAAACCTACCACCACATTGAACGGATCAATGCAGTATACAAAGACAAATGGTGGGACAGTAAGATCAAGAGCTTACTGAACTGGAGTGGATACGAGCCTGGCAGAGGACTCGATATGAATTTTCAGGGGATTTCCAAACCAATACAGTTGAAGCACTATGGCACCACTTTTGGGATGGGATACAAATACACACGGCAAGAGTACGAGAATTGGTCGCCACCATGGCGCGGCCCTTACTATCCATTGGAAAAGCCGATACTGCATCTGGAGCAGACCTTCCAGCAGGCCGACGTAATATGGGGGTCAGAGGAAGAAGAAGCATTGGTGGCCTTGAAAAATCTATTCCTGGAAGATGGTGACATGGACTGTTGTGTTATTGTTGAGGAGGAGGAGGAGGAAGGCCCTACCGTCCAAGCTGTGAGTAATGTATCATTCCTCAAGAATTGGACTATCAGATCATCCAGGGCCCGACGAGTCCCGGGGTAGCAAGACTGAACAAGCATTGTTTATTTCATTTTTGCTAATGATTTCCTTTTCGCCTTTTCCATTTTTGCATTTTCCAATAAAATATCCAATGTTCCAAAACATTCGAAAATCACTTTTATGTTTCAACGAATCTGTATTTATTTATTATCGTTTCTCTCATTATTTTATCTATACAACATTATTATTTCCTGTCTTGATGAACCAATGACTGTGACATGTAATGAAACAATGCAACAAAAGGACAGTGATTCAGAAGAAGAGGATGTCATACCCGATGAAATTATCAGAGAATTTGAGGATTTTGAAAACAAGCCTAAGTCCAATCTAGACGAAACCGAGATAATCAACCTGGGAGATTCAAAAACTGTCAAAGAAACTCGCATCAGCATTCATTTATTGCCATCAGAGAAAGAGGAATACACTCAGTTCTTGAAAGAGTATGAAGACATATTTGCATGGTCGTACGATGACATGACAGTTCTAAGTACATCCATTGTGGCCCACAAGCTGCCGACCAATCCAATGTGCCCGCCGGTAAATCAAAAGCTCAGAAAGTTCAAGCTTGATATGAGTCTGAAAATCAAAGAGGAAGTTACCAAGAAAATCAACGCCAAGGTTCTCATGGTAGTTGAATATCCAACATGGTTAGCCAACATCGTGCCAGTGCCCAAGAAAGACGGAAAAGATAGGGTTTGTGTCGACTACCTGGATCTCAACCGGGCCAATCCAAAAGATGATTTTCCCCTTCCAAACATACACATCCTGATTGACAATTGCGCTAAGCATGAGCTTTAGTCGTTCGTGGATTGCTTTGCTGGTTACCATCAGATTTGGATGGACGAGGAAGACGCTGAGAAAACGGCTTTCATTACGTCGTAGGGTGTATACTGTTATAAGATGATGCCATTCGTCTTAAAGAATGATGGGGCCACCTATATGAGAGGTATGGCCACTATCTTTCATGACATGATACACAAAGAAATCGAGGTGTATGTGGATGACATCATCATCAAGTCCAGAAGAGCCACCGACCATACAACAGATTTGAGAAAGTTCTTCGACAGGCTGCGAAAGTACGACTTGAAATTAAACCCCGCGAAGTGTGCGTTCGGGGTTCCTACTGGGAATTTGCTTGGGTTCATCGTCAGTCGCCGAGGGATAGAATTGGATCCATCAAAGGTCAAATCCATCCAAGAGTTACCACCGCCAAGAATAAGAAAGATGTGATGAGTTTCTTGGGACCTCTTAACTACATCAGCCGATTCATAGCCCAGTCCACGGTTATATGTGAACCAATCTTCAAGATGCTGAAGAAAGATGCTGACACCAAATGGATAGAGGATTGTCAGAAAGCTTTCGAAAGAACCAAGGAATACTTGTCAACGCCACCAGTTTTGGTCCCGGCAGAGCCAGGTAGACCCTTGCTACTCTACCTTGCGGTATTAGATGAAGCTTTCGGCTGCATTCTGGGGCAGCATGACAAGACAGGAAGAAAGGAACAGGCTATTTATTACCTTAGTAGGAAGTTCACTCCATATGAGGCACGATATTATCTACTGGAACGTACCTGCTGTGCTCTGACCTGGGTAGCCCAAAAGCTGAGGCATTACTTCTATGCCTACACAATATATTCCATATCAAGGATGGATCCCTTGAAGTATATCTTTCAGAAGCCCATACCCACGGGCAAGCTGGCCAAATGGAAAATCCTGCTGAGTGAGTTTGAAATTGTCTATGTGACTCAGAAAGCAGTCAAGAGGCAAGCATTGGCAGATCATCCTGCCGAGAATCTTGTAGGAGGAGAATAGGAACCCCTGAAAAATTATTTTCTCGATGAGGAAGTGTCATTCATAGGAGAAGACATTGCAGGATCCTATGACGGTTGGAGAATGTTCTTCGATGGAGTAGCCAATTTCAAAAGAGTCGGCATTGGAGCTGTCCTGGTATCAGAAATAGGTCAACATTACCCGGTATCTGCCAAACTCAGATTTTCCCGCACCAACAATATGGCAGAATATGAAGCCTGCATCTTAGGGCTCAATATGGCCCTTGACATGAATATCCAGGAGTTGTTAGTAATTGGTGACTCAGATCTGCTAATACACCAAGTACAAGGAGAATGGGCTACCAATAATTCCAAGATACTGTCGTATTTGCACCATGTGCAGGAATTGAGAAAGAGGTTCACGAAGACAGAATTTTGGCACGTCCCCAGAATTCAGAACGAGTTTGTCGATGCATTGGCCACTCTATTATCCATGATACAACACCCAGATAATAACTTCATTGATCCTATTCCAGTAAAAATCCATAGCCAACCAGCATACTGTGCCCACGTTGAAGAAGAAGCAGACAGAAGACCATGGTTCCACGACATCAGGGAATACTTGTCAAATGGAGAGTACCTGGAGCTTGCAAATCACACTCAGAAACGCACGCTCCGGAGATTGTCCAACAATTTCTTTCTCAGTGGAGGAAACCTATACAGGAGAACTCTCGACTTGGGATTATTAAGATGTACCGATGCAAAGGAAGCTTCCAGACTACTTGAAGAGATACATGCTGGGACCTGCGGCCCACATATGAATGGTTTTGTCTTGGCAAAGAAAATACTCTGAGCCAGTTACTTCTGGATGACCAAGGAAACAGACTGCATCCAGTATGCCCGAAAATGCTACTAATGTCAGGTACATGCAAGTATGATAAAGTTACCCCTGAACGAGCTCAATGTAACAAGCTTGCCTTGGCCGTTCGCTGCCTGGGGAATGGACGTCATTGGACCGATAGAGCCTACCACCTAAAATGGACACAGATTCATCTTAATAGCTATTGATTATTTCACCAAGTGGGTCAAAGCAGAATCCTACAAAGCAGTGACTAAGAAAGTCGTGGCAGAGTTTGTCCGTGACAATATCATTTGTCGGTTCGGGGTTCCAGAGTCAATCATCACTAACAATGGCTCCAATCTCAACAGTGATCTGATGAAAGCCATGTGCGAGACTTTCAAAATCAAGCACAAGAATTCCATAGCCTATAGACCACGGATGAATGGAGCTGTGGAAGCCGCCAACAAGAACATCAAAAAGATATTGAGAAAGATGATAGAAAAGCACAAACAGTGGCATGAAAAGTTATCATTCGCCTTACTGGGATACCGCACCACAGTCCGCATATCAATTGGGGCAACTCCTTATTTATTGGTTTATGGAAGCTGTTATTCCTGCCGAAGTGGAGATCCCTTCCTTAAGAATCATACAAGAAGCTGAGCTCTGCAAAATAGAATGGATAAAGGCCGGTACGAGCAGTTGGCCCTCATAGATGGGAAAAGCATGAATGCAATATGTCACAGATAGCTTTATCAGAGCAGAATGACCAGAGCTTTCAACAAAAAAGTCAAACCAAGACAGTTCACACCAGGGCAGCTGGTGTTAAAAAAGATCTTTCCACATCAAGATGAAGCAAAATGGATATTCTCTCCCAACTGGCAAGGTCCATACATGGTTCACCGAGTATTGACAGGAGGAGCTCTTATACTTGCAGAAATGGACGGAGAAGTCTGGCCAAAGCCAATCAATTCAGATGCAGTCAAACGCTACTATGTGTAATTATTTATGATGTAAACTGAACTACGCCTGACCTGATTCATGTTTAAGAGGGGATACGTAGGCATCCATATGGGTTCGGTCATAATTCAATAAAAAATATCCTTCCCCCCCCCTCCCCCGCAATTGGAAACTGGAGCATAACTTTGAGAAGGACCCTCAAAATTCTGAAGCAAGTTCAATCAATCGCAGCATGTACAATGGTTAGAATCATCAACCATCTAACTGGGGTAGAATTTTTAGGAGGACCCTCAAAATTCCGTAGCATGAGTGGTTGCAATGTCTTGAACCATGTCACGGTCGTCGGTTCATCTAAATCTCTCAAAATATGTTTTTACCATGTCTTTATAAAATCATGCACGTTTTCAAAATATAGCTCTATTTAGCAAACGCTACCCCGATGACTTAAGAAGGATCATCAGACCAAGTAGAACGAAGCAAGCAAAGCCAGTGGGGATACGAACCAACCTTCCCCATCTACAGAATTCACGATTTTTCTTTGGATGCATGAATAAAGAACAAACAAGTTTCGAAGTCACAAACTTCAACACAGTCACAAATGCAAGGTTTAGTATCAGCACAAAACAACGAACATGCTCCATAGTCATATTTCTCACAACAATCGCAATACCACAACATATTACTAGCTAAGAAATCCTACTAGCATTCGCTAGTTGTTCCTTTGCATAGGGCCAAGACCTTCCTTCATCTTGCACGGGACTAAGATCTATCCCACATTTTGCATCAGGTTAAGCTCTAACTTCATATTGCATAAGGCTAATCATCTACCTTCCGCCTGCATAAGGCTAAGCTCTACCTTCATTTGCATGAGACTAAGCTCTATCTCCATCTTGCACAAGGCTAATCTCTGCCTTCATTTGAATAAGGCTAATCTTCTGCCTTCCATTTGTATAAGGCTAATCCCCTGCCTTCCCTTGCATAAGGCTAATCTCTGCCTTCATTTGCATAAGGATAATCTTCTGCCTTCCATTTGCATAAGGCTAATCCCTTGCCTTCCCCTCCATGAGACTAAGCTCTGTCTCCATTTTTCATAAGGCTAACCGTTGCCTTCCTATCTGCATGAGGATAAGCTCCTCCTCCAATTTAATTTTTCACTGAGACTAAGCGTTGTCTCTCAAGCATTATCTACTTCGCTTCTCTTTCGGGCTAAGCTCTGCCCTTCAGTTTGCAAGACTAAGATCTATCTTGTCAACATTATATTATTGCATATCATGGGCTGAAATATCGCCAACCTGTCTAAAGTCGTCATAGTCTAACGACATCATCCTCATAGCCGTAAGACACCATGTCATGTCCTGAGGATCTCTCTCAATTTGCATATCATTATTCAAAGGCATCATAGTTCGGAGGCACCACCTGCATGGCCCGAGAACATCATTTCATGGCCTACGAATCTCTCATCAAGCCATTCATGGCCCAGGACATCATGGTCTAAGGACATCATCCCTAACCGTCCAAAGACAACTTTCATAGTCCTACGGGGACCTGCATCATGTTTCAATTTATGCATAGTATATGCTTGTATTACTTTTATTTGCAGGTAAACCGACAAGCAACGACTATCCTAGCAGGAGAAATCCCGCTCCAGTTCTCCCAACCGTATCAAACCCGATATCCCCCAAGCCATTCATTCGCTCAGCCCTAGATGTTGCGTCTGTTCTTGTGATAACTCCATCAGTATACTTCACCGATGAATCCAGAACTACATACGACCTGATTCCTGTAAAATTAGGGATATGTAGGCAGCTCAGAAGTCGGAAAACGGCCTAAACCTCTCTAACCATTTCGCTCGGTCAAAATTGGCCATCTATCTTTACCCGACAACTCTGTCATCCTTTTTGGGTAAAGAGGGGCAGCTGTTGATACCCAATTTTTCCCAAAAAATAATTTTTAAAATTGCATATGTACCTTCAAAATCATGCATTAATAACGATTGGTATTTTTTCCATAATTTTCCTATATTTTGTCTAATTTATCTAGCATTTTACTTCCAATAAATAATTACAAAATCGCACCACAAATAATTTAAAAGGCATTTCTTGATTTAATTATTGTTTATGGCCCTATTTAAACCAAATTATTTCATAATTAGCCAAAATTACATCTTTTGGCCATAATTGCAATAACTTTGCAATTATAGCCCAAGTATATAATTTGATACTATTTTTGACTGGAAATTAGTCATTTTTATTTTAAATATCAAATAATTATTTTAAGTTATTTTCTATGTATGCAATTTATTTTTTATAATTATTAGCTATTTTACAAATTATTTTAATTAATTCGAATTGGGTATTTAACAAATAGACACTTTCATGTTAATTCTAGCCTAAATTAAACTAGCCCCAAACCCAATTAAATTAGCCCAAATACCCAAGCCCAATCCACTATCCTACCCGACCCAATTCCTATTTAATTTGGACCGTTGATCATTTTTGATCAACGGACTAGACTCATTATTACCTTAATTAACCCTAAAGACCTACCCCCCCTCCCGTTCCTTCATTCTATCTTCCTCTCCGCCGTTACATCCTCTCATCTCTCTCAAAACTCTCTCTGCTAAACCTACTCACCGGTCGTGGCTTGTCGGTAACTATGGTGGTTTCACCACCATCCTTAGCCCCATGGCTCCCTCACATGCCGGATTATTGCTACCCTAAGGTTCTCAAGAGAACCAGAGGCGGTTCAACTCACCCCATAGCCTTTTCATGTCGTTATCAGGCCACCCTTGGCTTGTCCGAGTAAGATCCTTCCATCTCCAGCTAAAATCTATGGTTTCTAAGCCGATTCTCTCATCTCTGGGTTATCTATCTCTGAAACCCTATTTTCAACTCATGACTTCTTAGACCTGTAATAGAACTGAGTATATCCTGAGTTATTTTGCTGTTTTCCTTAATGATTTCTCCTATTTTTGCTAAAACGCCTCTTCGTCTTCAAACTAGGGTTTCTTGACCCCTTTTCAAAAATGATTCTTCTTCTGATTTAAGTTTTATTCTATGATTTTCAATATGTTTAAGCGTCTATTTAAGTTTTTTCCCTTTTTGTCTGACTTATTATGTCAAAACCCTAAGTTTCTTGGTCTTAATCATGGGTTTTGAGTCTGTTCTTGCTTATTTGTTCATTGGCATGTCTGTTGTTTATGAATTTGTTCAAAGTTTCTGTGATTTTACCTTATTAGGGTTTCTGATTGTTGCTTTTTCCGCCTATATCATGTCTATTCTTTTAAGTCATGCTATGTTCTATGCGATTCCCTAATTTTGTGTGATTTTCACCCTATTTGGCTTATTAGGGTTTCTGATTTTGCCTATTCCTACCTATTATGTGTTTATCTCGCTTATTCTCAGAAGTTTGTGTTGATCAGTACTATGTTCCAGTTTGGATCCCTGATTCAATGTGATTTTTACTTTACCGTGCCTATTAGGGTTCTGATTCTTGCATTGTCCTGCCAATTATGTGTTTATTCTGTGCAATTTGTGTTGATTCCCCTTAATCAATACTACTCATGTTTGAATCTCTAATTCCCTATGACTGATACCCTCCATATTTTCTTGCCTTATTTATGGGCGATTATGCTGTCAATCGATTTTTTTAGTCCTTTCCTTAATTAGATTTTCTGAACCTAGCCTCTATTACATGTCTTATACTTCTATATGCTGAGATTGTTTCCTTATGTGTTATATTCCAGTCACATATGGTACCCTTGCTTATTTATTACATGTCTATTATTGTTTGAAGTTAACTTCTTAATTGAAGGGAGTACTTACATTGATTTTATGTTGATTGATTCTGATTCCCCAATCACTGCATGACTTTGATTTTTACCTTATTCTCTACCTAGTTTCAAACTATATATACATTGTTCTTTCATTCACTCAAGACACGAGCACATTGGTTCAAAAATCTCTCTCTCACACTCAAAACTTTCTGCTCTCTTTCTGTGTTACTTACTATTATTCTAAGTTAGCCGGTTGCAAGCCAAGGCTAATTATTGTGCTCTCCTATCCCTTCACTTTTGTGTTTACTGTTTTCTTTACTAGTATGTTCTGATTTCAATTCAAGTTCCCAACGAATATGCTTCTTTTACTGCTTAAGTTTATCATGTTTCTAATATGTTTCTATTTGTGGTTTTGTTCTTCAACCTGCAACTAATATGTCTACTTTACTTCTTTATCAGCATGCTTCTGAATATGTCCAACCCCCTTAGGATCAGCCTGCTTATGAACCTCTTTTGTAGTATACCTCAATGTGACTCTGCCTTACTTATGTTTTCCCTGATTTCTATCATGAACCTTTTTGTGCAAAGCAATTAGCTATCCTAGGTTGTCTGATGCTGTGTTGGTTCTGAGATTCATGATATGCTGATTCCCGAAACCCCTATAAGAATTTTTATGCTTCTGTAACTATGTGTGCACTACATGTGCTCTATATGTCCCTAATCCCCATCACCCCTGTGTGTAGATTTGTTCTTCCTGTTTTGATTCTGTGTTCTTTAAGTATTGCTGAGTTTGGTTTTGGCTCTATGTTTAATTTGTTGTTGTTTAATTATATAACTCTCTATTTTCAAAAGTTGTTTTATTGAATGACTCCCTCTGTTATTTCATAAAAAAATTTCAAGCAAGTCTCTTTTAACACTGTTTTCTTACTAAAACCTTTTCAAAACTATAGCAAGACTTTCACTCTACTATTAGGTCCTTAAGTTCTGCCCCTCTAATGTGTGACTGCTTAGGGATCCCTATGAGATCCCTTTGAACTATGATGCATTAGAGCTGGCTCTTTCACACTGCACTTACTCAATTATGGTTGTGAAATCTGGGTGTGAGCACTGCCCGAGATCCCTTGAGGTCCTTAGGGAGCCCTGACACACCCGAATATGAGAAAGGATATGAAACATTTGGTGCATTTAAGGTTCTGATAATCTAGGCCTGTTGTCAGGCTCTCTATAATGTAAATTATTATTTTTCTACTTATGTAATTCATTCACATTGGTTTGTAATAATTGTTGTAAACGAATATTGGGGATTGATAGTCAAAAGGGGAGGGTAGCCATGTCTTTTGTTGATATCAATGGGGTAGAAACCAGGCCTTAGGCTTATATTTTTATGTGCGCATTAGAATCCATGTTTAGGACCAATACATTCTAAGCATGTTATGCATTAGATATCATGTTCTTAGATAAACTGTTTCAACATCTCATTTGACATTATTTTCATCACTTAGAAATCCTGCTTCTAGGCTAAATAACATCATTAACATGAAAACTATTGCTACTGCAATTCTGAAATCATGTTGTAACTTTCTGTGCATCTAGAAATCATATTTTTTAGGAATTTTGCATATAAATCATTCTGTATCTTATAATGTTTGTACTAGATACCCTGTTTTAGGATTTCACTAAGCTACACCTAGCTAAACTACTGATGCATGAAAAGGGACATAAGATAGTCTCACATATAATTATCCTGTGTTAGTAAAACTGGTAATAACCCCTGTGTCTTTGCAACACTTAGAACAACATGCTTTTTTTAATAATTCTAGTAACTATTGTGCATTCCCCCACGCCTAGGCAAGCCCTTGTAATCAACCTTTATAAAACTGGAAAAACTGTTGCTTTTATGTTTACTTCCTAATGGTTAACAGGCTTAAAATCAGTAGGCGAACTGATTCAGGCCCCTACTTCTGGGTTTATAAAATAAAACTGCATATCTTCTGTGTTTTGATATTCACTTAGACATCATGTTTAGGATCCTGCTTAATAATACTGCCTTTGTATGTGTTTGAGACGCGCTGTTTACATGCAATATTTGTGGAGGTAAACCTGAGCCTCTTAATTGCTTATTTCCTGTTTTATCTGCTAAAGTCCTATTTGTTCTTGCCTGTCGCCTTATTATTTTCTCCTTTTAACCTTAGGGGTTTGTCTATAACTGCCTATAGGTATAGGTCCTAAATTCCTCCAGCGCCATTAAGAAGGGACGGGTAACAACACACGTAGAGATCGTTAAACAACAATCGCTTTAATAACCACTAAGGGGTGGGAAAGGGTAAATATGGATATGATGACCGGTGCGCTAATGCAACGTGTATCCCCTCTTCTGAGGAGTGGTTACCGGGCATTGTACTGATGTGATCCTATAGGATAAAATAATCTAGGACCCCCTATCACGTACATATGTGTGTTTAGATCATAACTCTTTCAAACCTTATATGTGTGCTTAGACCTTAAAATCTTTTAAAACTTTAGCACATATGTGTGCTTATACTGCGAATCTTCTCAAAAACCTTTATTTGTTTACTATGTGCTTTTATTGCTTATGTGCTACCTGTTTTAAAATTCACAAAGCTTGTTTGGCTGGGAACCACTGTTGTGGACTTTGAGGGGTGGCTAACACCTTCCCCTTGAAGTAATTTCAAGCCCTTACCCAATCTCTGGTTATTCAAATCTGTGTTATAATGACCCTTAGTGGGTGCCCTAACACACCTTGATTCGTTAGGTGACGACTCTTCAATTCCTTACATACTCCTTTTCCCAAAAGGAAACGAGTTGTCCCTGTAATGTCGAAAACCTTGACTGATCCGAAAGGAGAGGAAAAAGGGGGGCGCGATAGGACAAACTGTGTTTTATTGGATTTTCATATTTTACCTATCCTTTTTTAATTAATAAAATTATTAAAGAAAGATTTGAATAAAATAGTCCTAACAACGCAAGCGGATAGGCGACCGAGATGAATTTTATTGATTTTTGTCATAACCACACTACACAAGCGAATCCGCAGTCGTGACAAGGATTATTAGTACTTTTTTACTTCTAGAGAAAATTACTACATCCGAAAAATTAATTTTGAATTTATTAAAAAGTCACTATCGCGCTACGCAAGCGAATCCTCAATTATGTGAAATAAATAAATTAAAAATTAACTAAAACTATCGGGTAAGGTATGCGATTATTCAATTAATTTACTGAATGTTAAACATCACGCTACGCAAGCGATTCCGTAAAGTTTAAGCGCGCCTACTATTTACCTACCATTTAATTAATTAATTAAAAGGTGATTAAATTATTAGATTACTATTACTAAGAGAAAGTACCACTTTTAATTAATCTATTTGAGCAAACATGACTTTTAATCAATTGGGCGAGCTTTGTTTACAAATGTTAGTCTAGTACATTACTAAAAGGGAAATGGGCCAGCCGTGACTTAAAAAGAAAAATGGCTGAATAAACTTTTAAAAGGCATTGGGCCTGTTGGGAGAACTAATTTCGACCCATTATTGGGCTTCTGGAATAGGCACAAGTTGAAAGCCCAATGGCCATCAGCTGCAGATTAGCACATGCAACCCACTTAGGCTAAATTACGCGTGTAGCCCATTTTACTCTAAACCAAAACCTTCAATTAATTTGCAACCCAACCACTTGGTTAATGACTTAACCACTTTCTAACAACAAATAACGGTATATAGAGAAATGGTCACATGTAGAATCTAAAATTTATCACAATAAACTATGGTAACATGTAGAATCTAAAATTTATCACAATAAAACTAAAGATTTCAGGTATGACTCTTTTGTTCTTTTCTTTAAAGAATGGCTTAACATCAACTTGCCAGAATTATGCAAGGTGTAAAAGGAGTCCTGAAACACATTACAACCTACTTGAAACATCTCATTTTACATGCATTGAAACTATATTAGAAAGACTATTTGAACATTTAGGGATTTATTTTTACATATGAATCTAACAAGATATACTTAAAGAATTAGGAAAACTATCTAGAATTCATTTATCTAGATGGATATGCTCCCAGTAGTCAAGATGAGTCAATCTTCTTGTTAATTTGAAGATATCTGCAACATAAGGTTAAAGAGTTATCTGAGTCGCAGAATAATAAAGTACAGAAGTAGGATGAGCAAGAATAGCAGCAAAACATCAATAAAGACACCAACCTCTCAGTGTTAAAACAACCCATAAAACCAACAAGGATGCTTGAAACTATTAGCTAAACAACTTCACAAATTGCATAAGGGATCTCTCTATTTTTCTCAAAGGTTTTGCACTCTAAGAATTACTCACAAAGCTCATAACTTTCATCTTACTATTAGTATTCAGATGTTGATTATTCTCGAAGATGTGTTTTTTTAGAGTGTAAAAGATGCTTTCTAAGTTTTATAGAGTGTGTGTGTCAAGTGCGGGAAGAGCGCCCTTTAATAGGCAAATAAAGTTACTTTTTGGACAGATTTTGGTTCGCCAAAAGTCTGTCCAAAAATTTATAACGACCAGGCCAATCATTTTGAGTGTTATAGACCTATTCCACCATTTGCTGATTATTTTATGCTCAATTGTAATTATGCGACTTGCCGGGGTAGTCTGTTCAGTTCCAGTGATGTTCCGGAATAAGTTGAGACACTTAGTCTCAAGGTTAGATTCTTAAGTTAAAAAGGTTGACCAGATATTGACTTATGTGTAAATGGTTCCGGAATGGGGTTTTAATGGTTTTGATAGCTCCATTGGGTGATTTTGGACTTTGGAGTGTGTCCCGATAGTAATTTGGAGGTTCGTAGTTGTAGGCATAAAATCATAAAAGTTGAAAAATTAGAAGTTTTGGAAATTGAGAAGTTTGACAGAGAGTTACTTTATGGTTACCTTGTTTGGATTTTGGTTCCGAGGGTTGTAGTAGGTTCGTTGTTTTATTTATGACTAGTGTGCAAAATTCGAGGTCAATCGGACTTGATTTGATAGGTTTCGACATCGATTGTAGAAGTTGGAATTTCTTAGTTTTCGTTAAGCTTGAATTGAAGTGCGATTCATATTTTTGATGTTGTTTAATGTGATTTGCGGCCTTGACTAAGTTTATATCGTGTTTTAAGAGTTGTTGGTATGTTTAATTGCGGTCCCGGGGGCCTCGGGATGGTTTCAGATGGTTAACAGATCAAAAATTGGCTTAAGTGTTATGTTGGTGCTGCTGATCTGGTGTCATCGCACCTACGGTGGGATTGGCCACAGGTGCAGAGCCGCAAAAGTGGCTAAGCTTGTGGAGCTATGAAGAGGAGTAAAGTTACAGGGGTTCGCAGATGCAGTCTCGCAGGTGCGAGGCTGGGACTGCAGGTACATATGGTCGGTTGTTAAGTGAGTTTTGCAGATGCGAGTTTTTCTCCGCAAAAGCGGGAGCGCAGGTGTGAGCCCAGGTTCCACAGGTGCGGAAATGCCTAGGCAGTGTTTAAAATTCGAGGGTTTCGTGATTTTAATCATTTTGGACTTTGCAAACTAGGACTAAGGCAATTTTTGAGAGGGATTTCAATGGGTTTCTTGAAGTAAGTCACTTGTGATCATTTTTATTCAATAATATTGTTTTTCCATTAAATTTCCCACCTAGTTTGTGTGTTTTTGAGGTGGAATTTTTGGAGTTTTAGGCTAGGGATTTGAGATTTAAATCTGTGGATTTGAGTGACGATTTGGTGTCGGAATTTGGTAAATTTGGTATTGATGGACTCATGGTTGAATGGGCTTTCGAATTTTGTAACTTTTATTGGATTCTGAGACATAGGCCCACGTTTGAGTTACTTTTTCTGATTTTTGGTTAAGAACTTAGAATTTTCGTATGGGATTGATTCCTATAGCTTGAGTTGATCATATCGAATTGTTTGTGACTAGATTCGAGGCATTCAGAGGTCGATTCGTGAGACAAGAGCTTGTTCTAGTAGAGTTTTGCGGTTTGAGGTACGTAACACTTCTAAACTTTGTTTTGAGGGTATGAATCCCTGAAATTACGTGCTATGTTATTGGTGTTGAGGTGACATGCATGCTAGGTGACGGACGTGTGGGAGTGCACCATAGTAATTATGATTTAGTCGATTCTATGGAACTGTGTAGCTAACTTATCTTAACATTATTACTGTACTCTATCTGTTAGAGCACTTTAGCGGTGATTTATATTAGAAATAATGTTTAGGCTATGTGCCGGTACTATTGGGACCCACAATGGTCGTTCTTTGCTATTGAGTTATTTTCTTAATTGTAGTTATGTACTCAGTCGCATTCATTTTTTCATATTATATCTCAGTCTCTGTTATCGTATATTATCACATCTTGTATCATTGATGTGGGCTACTTAGCATGAGTGTTGTGAGCCCGGGAGAGTGGAGAGATTGATGACTGAGTGAGGCCGAGGGCCTGTTTGAGTGATATTTATGGGATCGGGCTGCACGCCTGATCTCGCCCAAATTCACACCACAAATATAGATTGCGAGGCAGTTGAAGCAATAATGAAAATCCAACGCAAGTCGGGTCGAATCCATAGGGAGTTAAATGTAGGATTAGATATATACCTAGTGTGAATGTATGATATGCCCTAGATTACACTTCCACATTTTCAATTGTTGTTTCTACTTCTACTTTTAAACTATTGATTGTAATTGAAAAGCTAGGAGATAATATTTTTTATTTTGGTTGTTTTTCAAGTGATAAAAGATCTAAGGTTGCGACTTCTGCCTAGTTGTTTACCTAACGGATTTAGAGCTTAGGGGAATGTTTGGTTGATCGGGATATGATATAAAAATCACACTCAATTACTCACTCTATACCTCTCGATAGTTTGAGTGATTTTGCCCAATTTGGCTTTCTCAAGTCCAAATGGGTATTTCATAAAACAAGTGATAAATGCTCTAGTCGGGTCTTACTATCTCTAGGTTCGACCCTTTAATTGGGGCTATCAATTTCTTGAGTTCACCCAAATTCCTATTTAGCCAAGTTTTCCAAGACTTAGTCTCACTTTCTCAAGAAGAGACTAAGTTTATTTGGCATGAATCAATGTTCGCAACCATTAATTCTAGAATTTAAGCAAGAACAAGGCTAAATATCACATACCCGATGATAAATAAACCCTAAATCAATAACCCATTTAGTACCCATACTAGGGTTGGGTCATAACCCTAGCTAAGGGGTTAGCAAATCATGAAAAATGAAGAAATTAAAGAAGAAACTAAGATAGAATTCATAATACTTGATTAAGGAGAGAAAATCTAATGTTTAAAAGCTAAACTAGTACAATGTTGCCCAATACAGTAAATAAAAACGGCTCAGGTGCTCCCGACTTACAAAACTTGACCTACAAATGACAAAAAGTTCTATTTATACTAAGCTAAAAATATCTGACAAAAATGCCCCTGTGGAGGTTATGCGGCCGCACAATTCTGTGTGCAGTCTACAACTTGAGACTGGCTTGACTTGATGACTTTCTGCGGTCGCATAAAACTGGGCCGCACTTCATCTAATTGTGCGGACCACACATTTCTGAGTGCGGCCGCACACTTGAACTTGGGCTGGGACTGGACCTCCTTCTGCAGACCGCACATTTATGAGTGCGGCCGCACTTTAGCTCCTGCGGTCGCACAATAATAGTGCGGTTCGCACATCTCCAATCTTCCCAAAAGCAAGGTCTCTGAATCCCGCACAATAATTATGCGGTCCGCATTCTCTGAGGGAATTCCATAAGTGCATCTTCATTTGTGGCCGCACACAGTATTGTGTGGTCCGCACTGTACCCCTTTATGCCTTGCTTTGGTCCTTTTTTAATTTTACTCCTTTTTGAGTTAATTTTTCCTTCTTTGGCTCGTTTCCCAATATCCTTGCAAGAAAGCACATTTCATTAGTTTTCGGGATTACCTTTAAGCATTTTTGAGCTAAAACGCAAGTAAAAGAGAGAAAATAAGCAGTCAAAATCCCTATTTATCAACTCCCCCAAACTTAAGCTTTTGATTGTCCTCAAGCAATTAAGGAAATTCCCACCTCCACTAAAAAAAGGCTATTTCAGCTGTCTTAAGTTAAGTCAAACATAAATCAATTGGGCCAACAATTACCCACACGCCCATTAATCATTAACAAGCCTATGTTTTAAATTTTGAAGCACAAATGGCTCTAATATGACGCTTGAGCATCAAGGGTTGACTTTGTTCATCAAGAAAGCTAGCACTTTTATGCAATTCATTGTGAACCCCAAACTCCTCCTCCTATACTCTCCGGAACCTCATCTCACTCACGAATGAAGAATTCAATACAATGACTCGAGAAAGATCCGCTCATCACTCTCAAAAGAATATTACAAGCCCGACTCTAAGACCATATTCCTGCCCCCTCGTGTAGATCACCATTAATGTAATCTTTCTCGGCTTGAAATTACGTAGGGTTTTTTCAGAATGCAATGAAGGCTTTTGGACTAAGGAGGGAAATATTAGAATAAAATTGGTTCATAATTCCTTTAGCACTTCATATTCTCTTTTTGGCTCTTACTTTGCCGAACCTTTGAGTCATTTTATTTTCCCTTAGGGGGATTAGAGAGACTTGACATCACTCTTTCATGCTATTCACATTCTCCTTCTTTATTTTCTCCATGCTTTTATCTTTTTCTTTCTTTTGCATCTTTTCAACCCTTTCACATTATTCACTTTCTTTTTCTGTTTTTCTTTTGTTCTTTCTTTATTTTTCCTTGCCTTTCCAATTCATTTTTTTCTCTTTTTGTGCCTTGAAACCATCTTTAAACTCCTCATCTCTCCCCCAAACTTATTTTTTTTCAATTTGAATCACATGAATGCTTAAAAAAAGTTCGGTTGCCAAGAGAGGGTTACTATAAAATGGGTAAAGGCTTGTAATGTGGTTATCGAACAAAAAGGCTTTAGGCTCAAAAGGGTTTTCTAAGGATGATATCATTGGTGGCCCATGGACGGTTTCAAAACGGGCCAAGGAGAGCCTACAATAACTTCTCAAGCCAAGCTAACTTAAAATTTCACCTAGAAACACATTCGGGGAAAGTTCTAAACCATTCGCACCGGTACTTGGACTTGTACCATAATATCTCACCTCTCACACAACTGGATTGTTAAAGAGAAAAGAGTCGAGGGCCCACTGTTATGCCCCGCAATATTACATCGACATTACGTCCCGCAGTACTACATTACGATGATGTTATGCTTCGCAGTATTAAATCACGACGATGTTGTACCCTGTAGTATTGTACGTTGAATTTGTCGTAAAGAAATTGACATTAGTCCAAGGAAAAGATTATTTGGAGATTATAAGGATTATGCTATTTCAAACAAGTGATGAGTAAATTCGTGAACGTGAAAGGGAATCAAGTCAAAGAAAATGAATTTTCGTCCAAGTTTGGCATGTTGGGATAAAATTCGAGCCGAGCTAAAATACCTAGTATTTATGGACTAGTACCATAAAAGGTACCACATGTCCATGATAGTAAGGTCTATAATATGTGTTAAAATTAAGTAGTATTCTAAGTAAGTTGAGACAATTCTTATTTATGCGGGCAATTGGTTAATTACCGGATAACGGGACATTACCCAATTCATTGGGGATATATTGGATAAGTAGTAAATAGCATGATGTGGCAGCCCATATTCAAAGTAAATGACTCAGATTACAAATTGAAAGGTGGCATTTAAGTTTCATTTGCATGTTTGATTTAAATGACTTTGCACCAGATTCAAAGTAAGGTGACTTATGTACAAGCTACCAAGATCTTAAATGTTTGATTCATGGTCTTCATTATTTATAAGCTTCTTCCTAAATCCAAACAATGGAAAGAACAGAAGATTACACTCCAACAAGAACAGAAGATTACACTCCAACAAGAACGAATATTAACCTTGAAACAAAACAATTCCAACGAGGTTTCTTAGCACAATTAGCAATGTGAGATTTTGCGATTCTAACGGAGTACGGTGCAATCTTTTCCAAGAATATCATATGGATTTTCCTCTACTCCAGGTATGTTAAGGCTAAGCTCTTCCTTCATTTTTCATGATCTCGTAATTACACAAGTTCTATAACGAGCTATAAAGAAAAATTCATATCCCGGAGTTTACGTATATTTTTCTAGTTTTGTAAGCTACAATATTCTCCTTATCGGGGCTTCATATTCAATTGAGTATTTCCTTCTTCCAGTCAAGAGAGAAGAGAGTATATATATGTACAATATTATAATATTTTCATTACCATCGAGCTATAATCGATGGGCAGGCCCCTATTGGGCAACCTCAGATCAGATGGTAAGTTATATACCGAGCCTATTGTGGCCGAGCACCTATGAGCGAGCCCAGTTGGTCGAGATACAGAGCCTAGTTTGGCCGAGTGCCTATAAGCGATCCTACTACGGCAGAGCAGTTATATATATATCCATCAGTAGAGGCTTGTAGACATATCCTGTCAGTTAGTGCAACATGTATATTTTGTTGGTTTGTCAGCTGTAATAATTATGACTCCCTTGTTGGCCAAGCTCTATATTGATATTTAGTCAGCATTCACAGTTGTCTTGCAATGTGGCCCATGGACAAAGTATGACATCATAAGTCCAGAGTCCCTTAGTCACTAGTTGGTACGCAAGGATAAGCGAGGCACCGGGTGCCGGTCTCGCCCCACCAGGTTTGGGGCGTGACACCCACAACAACTGCATTCAAGATTAAAAATCGCTAATGGTTCAACTAAACCATCCGATTATTTCCTTAGTCAACACAAGAGTCACAAGGTCACTAACTAGAGCTATTTCTTTACAAAAACTTGTTTTTAACCATAAGCGCATAGTTAAGTGTGTTGATACCAAGTGAAACATGCTCGACCCTTATTTACTCATTAAAACTACTTGTTTCTACCTAAACATTAGAAATTTGACTCAATCCCTTAAGTAGGTTGTCACGCCATCCATCGTTGGGAAGAGCCACCCAGTTCACACAAGACCAACCTTTGGAAAGAACCGTGGCATTAAGAAAACCAAAGGATTATTGTTCACTAAAACATAAAAATAAGCTCACAAATCAAAAAGAAGCTAATAAACTAACTAAGAAGCTATTCTTAAGAAACCAAAAAGAAGAAGCTATGAAATAAACTAGTGAAAGGCAAACGAATATACAAACCAAGGGAAATAGAATATATACAAGAGGGATGAATATATACATAATGAGGGAGAAAATCAAAATAAAAGTAAAAGAAACGAAAGATTATTAAAGTTATTACAGGCCCAAAAGTAATCAAATGTTATCAGAATATCATACAGTCACGACCCCAAATTCAGGTCAGTCGTGATGGCGCCTATCATGGAACTAGGCTAGCCAAAACTTCACTCAAATCATAATAAATTCCCATAAAAGTTCCTTTAAACATTTATAAACAAATAAATCTATACTGAACATTTAAATACAACCCCCGAGAACTAGGAGTCACTGGTCATGAGCATCTACATAAATATACAACTCAACAAAAATAAATTCTATAATATTAAACAAGAGAGGGAGCAGGACTGCGGACGCATGCAGCCACCTTGCGAACCTCCGAGGATCTATGGAACATATATACAACTCACCCTGACCTAACACCTGAATCTGCACACAAGGTGCAGGGAGTAATGTGAGTACGCCAACTCAGTAGTAATGAAACTAAATCAGGTCTGAGTAGCAAGAAACACATAAAATCAATGTCATCAAATCACAAGAGGCACAACCTTTCTTTCCAACAGTATAACATAGATATGTGAAATCATCATGTCTCAAATCATCTTCAGAAAAATCCTTTAAGGAAAGTATATTTTTCAACAACTTCAACTGAAAGGTTTAGTATAAAAACGAAATGAATCATATAAACGCCCCTCGGGCAAAACATATTTCATAAGCTCAGGGTGTGAGTAGTAAATCATCAGTAGCCCCTCGGGCAAAACATATTTCATAACTCAGTGTGAAAGTAGTAAAATCATTAGTAGCCCCTTGGGCAAAACATATATCATAATCAGCCCCTCGGGCAAAACATGTACCATAATTAGCCCCTTGGGCACCTCACAGTCACTCATGCCTCCCAATCACTCGTCACTCGACACTCGCACTCAGTAGGTACCTGCGCTCACTGGGGGTGTGTACAGACTCCGTCTTCGGAGGGGCTCTTTCAGCCCAAGCGCTAAATAAACAGCCAAATCATGACATCAATCACTCTCAGGCTCTCGGCCTGTCTCATATCATAAATATCCTCACAATCAGGCCCTCAGCTTCACTCAGCACCTCACCATCACTCTGGCCCTCGGCCACACTCAGCATAACCACTCGAAAGGCCCCTCGGGCGAATAAGTAAAAATAGGGTACTCGACCCAGAACATCAGTTTAAATCTCAAAGTGGTGTAAATCATGCTGAGTTTCAAATAAAACAATATGCATAATGATGCTGAGTAAAATTCATCAGTAGGTAGTGAGGAAAACAACAGTAAAACGCCCTTAAAGGGTCTAAACAGATCGGCACGAGGCCCCAAACACGACTTATAGCCCAAATATTTCACAAATCTTTAGAACATAATTTAACAAAAGATTTTGAGTAAACATGCAACTCATTAGTTGCAGCGGAGAGGACCTAGTCCAATCCAAAAATTGGTACGCACCACATACTTTTCATCCGACATGTGCGCCATTCCAAAAATCAGTAGGAAATATGTAGTCCGGAGTTCCATACCTTCAAGACAAGATTTATAACCATTACTTACCTCTACCGGGTTGCGACACTAGTCCGCTATGCCTTTTCCCCTCAACTTGGCTCCCGATTGCTCCGAATCTATCCAAAATCAGTCAACATTATCAATATATACTCAAGGAACACAACCCAATCGAAAATTATCAATTTAGTCAAAAATCTCGAAATTCGGCCAAACCCGAGCCCCGGGCCCTCATCTCGGAATTCGAAATTTTTTACATCATTAGAAACCTCGACCTCCCACGATTCTACTCATACCAAAATCATCAACATCGGATCACAATAGCCTACCCAAAACCTCAAAGGAAATCCCATTTCTTTCCTCCCATTTTTCCAACTTTTTCCTACTCAAATCCTTAAATTTTCAAAATAGCATAGGAATGATGTTAACAACCAAAGAACTTACCTTTGCTGAAGAATCTTGAATTTCCCTCTCAAAATCGCCTTCAATGGACTCCTCCCGCATGCAAATTGATGAAAAATAAGAAATTTCGCGGAGGGGTCCTTTTTATACTGTTCTGCCTAGCCATTTCCGCTCCTGTGGACAATTGGCCGCACCTGCGGTCCCAGGTGCGCACCTGCGGTCCCAGGTGCGCACCTGCAAAAACTCACCTAACGGGCCAATCCCGCACCTGCGACCATTTTTTCGCACCCGCGGCATCGCAGGTGCGATGCTCCTTCCGCACCAGCGACATCGCAGGTGCGACAAACTCTTCGCACCTGCGGACCACTCCCCACTCAACCAAAACTCGTACCTGCGGATCCCAGTCCGCTCCTGCGGAACCGCACCTGCGGCTCCCTTTCCACATGTTCGAAAACACCAGCAACAGCAAATTTACCAAAGTCACTCCAAACTTCCCGTCAACCACCCGAAATCAATCCCAAGCCCCTCTGGGCCCCAACCAAACATACCAACACACCCCATAGCATTATTCCAACTTAGTCGAGCCTTCGAAACACCAAAAACAACACGAAAACACCAAATTTATATCAAATTCAAGCCTATGAACTTTGAAACTTCCAAATTTCGCCAACTACGCTGAAACCAACAAAAACACCTCCGATTGACCTGAAATTTTGCAGACACATCCAAAATGACATTGCGAACCTGTCCCAACTTCTGGAATTCCATTCCGACCTCGATAGCCTATTTTCTACTGCCGACCGGAAATCACCAAAAACTAAGTATTGCCAATTCAAGCCTAATTCTACACCGGACATCACAAAAATATTCTGAACACACTCCTAAGTCCCAAATCACCTAACGAAGCTATCCGAGCCATAAAATCCACATTCCGAGGTCGTATTCAACTCTCAGTTGACTTTCTCAACTATTAGGCTACCTTGAGAGACTAATTGGCTCAATGCTCACCATGACCACTCTGAACCGGAACCAACCGACCCAACACACATAAATGAAGAACCACATAATATGAAGCATAAACGGGGGAATCGGGGCTAAGCTCTCGGAATGACCGGCCGGGTCGTTACACATACAGTCATCCAANCCCCCCCAGAAAAAAAACAAGCATTATCCTTAATGCTTAGCACAATCAAAATAAAAGAGAGGGTAGAGATTAAGTAAAACTCCTTATGTGGTCTCGAGGTGACTGGCAGCATCACCACCCTTAGTCTCCTCTAACTGAATCTCATCATCACCGGGCCTATAGGACAACAGGGTTGGTAAGCATCTGAAGCATTTCCTCAGTAGTGGGGGCAGTAAGATCTGGCTCGTCAAACTGGACAGCTGATGCTTTTACTGATGGTGCCTCTACTTATGGTGGTCCTGGGTCAGCTGGTACTGATGGATCTGTCTCCATCAGTAGGTCAAAGGGCAAATCACCTATTGCTACTAACTTTGTTACCTCCTTTCTCAAACTCTCCACTGCTTCCTTCGAAGCCTAGGGTTTTCTCATCTTCTTCACTTGCTTTGTCAAATCCTCAAAATCACCCCCATGAGATACCAGTGTGTCCATGATAGTCTTCTAGTTGTCCAGAATCTTCTTCAATGTATCCTCCACTGACTGAGCGACCTGTGGCACTGCTGGAGTAGAGGACTGCTTGCAACAGTACTGGATATGCTAGAAAACTTAGAAGTAGTTGTCTGCATCCATTTGTTGAGGCTCACCAAAATCTAGGAGACTCACAACGTAGTGAGAGGATAGGTGGATGAGGCTGGCACTGGAACTGAACCTGATGGCTTGGAAGATGAAGGTGATGGCCTGGTGGATGTCCCGGTGGAAGGTCTGGCTACTGTGGAAGACATGGGAGCTGTAGATGGCTCAACAGCAACCTCTGAACCTACCACTGATGGCTCGTCAGACTGACCAATGGTGGTAGTGTCCTTACCCTTGAACTTTAGGTTGTCTGCACCCTGCAAGTGATACCATGAAAAAGGATTCTTGGATTTTACCTTTGTGTCATATGGCGTTGGCTCCACCTTGGCATCATTGAAGTACTCTGTGAGGGTGTTTGGATAGGGGTAGGACTTTACACTTTTTCAGATTGCTAATGTGATGTTGGTAGACATGATGGCACCCACATTGATCGGGTAACCTGCCACAATAGAAGCCACCATAACTGCTCAGGGAAGAGAGAGGTTGTTTTCATTTAGACTCGGGTCAATTCGGCTACAAGCAAAGGTTTTCCACCCTTTATCTTCAAAGTTGAGGGTGGCTGGATGATAGGAACTCCAACTGTAATCAAAGGTGGTGGTGGTCCTCGAGCAACCAAAATCTCAACTAGCCAAGGGCGAGCTGCTTCACCCAGAACCAACTTCTCTAGGTATTGGACTTTCAGATTTCTCACTTTAGTCACTTTGGTCCCCTTCTTGATGTGAGCCACATTGGCATAGAATTCCCTGACCAGATACTCATTTGCATCTAAGACACTTCGGGCGAACCACTTCCACCCCTTTCTCTCCTGAAACTCCCTAAGGACAGTTGGATTATGAATATCCAAATCATTTATCAAGAACTGTCGCTCAAGTGTGAGCGATCTCATGGGCCACAATTCCCAGAATCTGTTAAATGCTGTCAAACTGACGAATCGATCCTCCCATATTTCTTTCTTCTTTGACTTCTCAAGGCCACCCACTTGAGTGTCTCCCCCCCCCTCATTGCCATCATCTGAGACATCCTCATCATCGTTATCAATAGCTATTGGTGCCGGAGTAGGTGAAGATGAGGGCTTGGAACCCTGGCTCCCCGCATCAGAACCCTCTGAGGAGCTAGATGTAGGTTCATTGCGTAATTGGTAACGCCCAATAGGTAGGGATAACTGGTATTGGGTCTTAGGCTGGACCTCCATTGACTGGACCTCGGAGGCTTCCCTTGATGGGGAATAGGAACTGGAATCTGAGGGCTCTGTGGCCCTTCCTCTCCTTGTGGTCGGCTTTTTAGCAATGGGTTTTGATTGCACTCCCAGTGGGTGAGTGCCTTTACCTCTGCCTCGGGAGGATTCACCTCTCCCGTTTGATGTATCGTTTGTACCACGTGATCTAGCCATTTTCTGCAATACAAAGTATATAGGTCAGTTGAGTTCAACAAAATTAAAACAGTTGCAGAACAATTGCAGACAAGAAGTCATCAAAGAGATAGTGCGGACCACAAAATTTTGAGTGCGGCCACAGACTGTCTAGTGCGAACCGCACAATTTTGAGTGCGGCCTCAGACTTTCTAGTGCGGACCGTACAATTTTGAAGTGCGACTGCACACCCTAAAGTACAGAACGCATAATTATGAGTGCGGCCGCACATCCTCAAGTGCGTAACACAGAATTTTGAGTGCGGCCACACAAGTCCAGACCTGAGTTTTCTGATTCTCTGAAGTTTAAGAGTGCAGTCACACACATTTTTTTACGGCCGCATAATTTTTCTGCGGACCGCCAAATTTTGAGTGCGGTCCGCACATTTCAAGCACCAACTTTACCCTATTTAACAGTTATGCAAACCGCACAAAAACGTGTACGACCGCACAGTTCAAACAAATACGGCACTAAACTTAGGGTTCTTGCAATTGTTTCATAAATTAAACATAGTATGCACAAATTTACAATATTAATGGTCTACCCAGTCCCTAATGAATATATATGAAGCTACCCACATGGTTTTAAGCATATTTGACTTTTTTAGGCCTAATAATAAGTAAACTAATCAAAGAAAACAAAAACAAAAAATCTAGAGAAATGGTGAAAAATGAGTGAATGATGCAGGTGAGAAACTAACTTGATGGACTGAGTGTGAGTGGAAAACTATTTTGTGATGTACAGTGTTTTCTAGGGCTTGAGAGTTCAGAGAGTGTAAAGTGTGAATAGTGGTGAAAAGCCCTATTTATACTTTGAGCAAGTCGGTCAAAAACTTACCTGAGTGCAGCCGCACAATTTTGAAAGTGGTCCACACTTTTTACCTGTTGTGGAACTTTGCGTCTGCGGTCCGCATAAAAATGAGTGCGGTCGCATATTCCTATGCGGTCCGCATAATCTTGTGTGAGGCTGCATTTTGGCCACTTTCCTGCAAAACCAAACTTCAGAGAATTGGTGATTTTGGGTCTCCAGTTGTGCGGCTGCACTAAGAATTGTGCAGCCGCAGACCCTTCTCTGCGGTTGCAGCCATTTTTGTGCGGTCCGCACAATTTTGGTGCGGTTCGCATAATATCGACACATGGCCAATTTTTCCAGATTGTCCCTGTAATGCACACTCATTCCTACAATTCATTTCAAAAGCATTTAGCTCAATACAAACCTAACTAAAAGTAAGAAAATGAAAAGAATGAAAAAAAAACATGGGTTGCCTCCCAAGAAGCGCCTGATATAATGTCGCGACACGACACGGGTTACCATCAATTACTTGAAATGAAGTAATGCCACAACGTGGCCATCATCAACCTTGCCAAGATAATATTTCACCCGGTGACCATTGACTCTAAACACTTCATCATTTTTTTTCTTCAAGTCTAATGCACCAAAGGGTGTCACATGCACAACTTCAAATGGACCACTCCACTTGGACTTCAACTTTCTTGGAAACATCCGCAACCAAGAGTTGAATAATATCACAAGATCACCTTCTTTGAACTCTTTATTCCAGATGTACTTGTCATGGAGATACTTCATCTTGTCCTTTTATAAGGACAAACTTGAATATGCATGGAACCGGAATTCATCAAGCTCATTCAATTGTTCCACCCTTAAGTTGGCGGCAATATCCCATTCAAGATTAAGCTTCTTCAATGCGCACATAGCCTTGTACTCAAGTTCCATCGATAAGTGACAAGCTTTCCCGAAAATTAACTGATACGAGACATACCAATTGGTGTTTTATAAGCCGTCCTATAAGCCCAAAGAGAATCATCAAGTTTCTTTGACCAATCCGTCTGATTGGCATTCACGGTCTTTGACAAAATACTCTTAATCTCCCGGTTGGAGATTTCAACTTGTCCACTTGCTTGAAGATGATAGGGGGTCGACACTTCGTGAGTGACACCATACTTTATGGGTAAAGTATCAAAATCTTTGTTGCAAAAGTGCGATACCCCATCACTAATAATGGCCCTTGGAGTACCAAACCTTGTGAAGATGTTCTTTTTCAAAAATTCCGCCACACTCCGAGCTTCATTGTTGGGAAAAGCCACGGCTTCAACCCACTTTGACACATAATCCACAGCTACCAATATGTAAGTGTTCCCACAAGAGTTCACGAACGGACCCATGAAATAAATGCCCCACACATAAAAAATGTCAATCTCCAAGATGGTGGTGAGGGGCATCACATTTTTCTTAGAAATCTCACCGGCCCTTTGACATGCATCACAACGCTTTGCGAGATCGCTAGCGCCCTTGTAAAGAGTCGGCCAATTGAATCCACAACTCAACACTTCTGTAGTCGTTCTCGCTCCACCATGGTGACCAAAATATGGCGAAGAGTGGCAAGCCTCAAGAATATCCATTCTTCGGTACACAACGTCGAATCACACCATCGGTACAAATCTGGAAGAGATAAGGTTCATCCCGATAATAGTCAAGGCAATCCCGTTTGAGCTTCTTCCTTTGGTTTGAAGAGAACTCATTCAGTACAATGCCACTCACAAGATAATTAGCTAAGTCGGCGAACCATGGTATTCCAATCATAGAAATGTCTAGGAGTTGCTCGTAGGGAAATGAATCATTTATCTCAAGGCCATCATGTGGCCTCCCCTCCTCCTCCAGACGAGACAAGTGTCCCGCCACTTGGTTTTTACTACCCTTGCAGTCTTGAATATCTAGATCCATATCTTGCAAAAGAAGTACCCACCGCATTAGTCTTGCTTTAGAATCTTTCTTGGTCATCAAATATCGAAGTGCCGCATGGTCGGTGTGAAAAATCACCTTTCTACCCGTCAAGTACAGGCGGAACTTCTCCACATAAAAGACAATAGCAAGGATCTCTTTTTCGGTCACTGTGCAGTTGACTCGGGCATCATTCATGGTCTTGCTAGCATAGTAGACCGGATGGAATATTTTGTTGATACTTTGCCCAAATACCGCTCCAACCGCCAAATCACTTGCATCACACATGAGCTCAAAAGGTAAGCTCCAATTCGGTGCGGTGATAATGGGAGTAGTAGTCAACTTGAACTTGAGCATTACGAATGCCTTCATACAATCTTCATTGGAATGGAACTTGGAATCCTTCTCCAAAAGTTTGCACAAGGGGTTTACCACCTTAGAAAAATCCTTGATGAATCGACGATAGAATCCCGCAAGACCCAAAAAGCTCCTCACTCCCTTCACGGATGTAGGGGGAGGGAGTTTGGAGATCACCTCAATTTTATCCTTGTACACCTCAATAGCATGATTTGAAATTTTTTGGCGGAGGACTATGCCTTCCTCGACCATGAAGTGACACTTCTCCCAAATCAAGACCAAGTTTGTTTCCTCACATCTTTCAAATACCTTGTCCAAATTATCCAAGCACTCATCAAAAGAATTCTCCACCACAGAAAAATCATCCATGAAGACCTCAAGATAATCCTCCACCATGTCGGTGAAGATGGCCATCATACAACGTTGAAAGGTTGTTGGTGCATTGCATACCCCAAATGGCATCCGCGAGAATGCGAAAGTACCATAGGTACAAGTTAAAGTAGTATTCTATTGGTCCTCAGGTGCAATAAGAATTTGATTGTAGCCGGAGTATCCATCAAGGAAGTAATAAAAAGCACGCCCGACCAACCTATTAAACATTTGATAAAGAAATGGAAGAGGAAAATGATCTTTCCAAGTGACTTTGTTGAGCTTCCTATAGTCCATGCACACTCTCCACCCGGTGATAGTTCTTGTGGGGATCAATTCGTTCTTGTCATTTGTATCACAACCATGCCCTTTCTTTGGGACATATTGCACCGGAGAGGTCCACGAGCTATCGGAAATGGGGTAAACAACCCTAACATCCAACCATTTAATGATATCCTTCTTCACCACCTCTTGCATTGCTTCATTTAATCTTCTTTGATGTTCAACGGAGGGTTTGGCATCCTCCTCCAAAATAATCTTGTGCGTGAAAAAGGCGGTGCTTATATCCTGAATATCCACCAATGTTCATCCTATAGCTTTCTTCCTCTTTTGGAGCACCGCCAAAGTGGAGTCTACTTGCACGTTAGTCAAGCAAGAGGAAATAATAACAGGTAAAGTGGAACATGGTCCAAGAAAATCATACCTGAGATGCGAAGGCAAATGCTTTAACTCAAAGTGGGAGGCTCCTCAATTGAGGGATTTTTTGGAGGAGTCTTCCTGTTCTCAAGATCTAAGGACAATTTTTGGGCTTCATAAGTATACGACCCCATTCCTTATAGTGCATTTACACATTCCACAAAGCCTTCCTTCTCATCATCATTATGATTGAGCAACACAACTTCTAAGGTATCATTAACAGTCATCACAACACTAGCATCATCAACAATCACTTCGGTCACTAAGTCCACAAACGAGCAAACGTCATTGCTATTTGGTTGCCTCATCGATTTGCACACATGGAAACCCACCTTTTCATCAGCCACCCGCAAGGTGAGCTCACCGGATTCCACATCAACAAGAGCCTTCCCTGTAGCAAGGAAAGCTCTCCCCAAAATAATAGGTACCTCACAGTCAACCTCGCAGTCAAGAATCACAAAGTTCGCAGGAAGGATGAACTTATCAACACGAACTAACACATCATCAATAATACCTAATGGTCTCTTCATAGTCTGATCCGCCATTTGAAACCTCATAGATGTGGGTCTTGGTTTCCCAATTCCCAAAGTTTTGAACGTAGAGTAGGGCATCAAGTTGATACTTGCCCCCAAATCACATAGAACTTTGGCAAAATCGGTGCTCCTAATAGTGCAAGGGATTGTGAAAGCGCCGGGATCTTCCAGTTTTGGAGCCATTGAGTGCACAATAGAACTCACTTGATGTGTCATCTTGATAGTCTCACAATTCATTGATTTTTTCTTTGTCACCAAATCCTTCGTGAACTTTGCATAACTAGGTATTTATTCCAACGCCTCAACCAATGGCACATTGATGGATAAACTCTTCATCATGTCAATA
The DNA here is from genome assembly GCA_005239525.1 of Nicotiana knightiana. Lineage (NCBI taxonomy): Eukaryota > Viridiplantae > Streptophyta > Magnoliopsida > Solanales > Solanaceae > Nicotiana > Nicotiana knightiana. The sequence goes on along the minus strand of ML393984.1, from coordinate 10,545 downwards.
AACTTCTTGAACTGGTTCTCACTATTGTTTTTTGTGAGCCTTTGAGGGTATAGAGGAGGCCTTGGCCTTTGGAACTACCGGATCCGGTATGTCAATCGCGTGCTCCCTAGACGGGTTCACCTCTTCTTGTGTCTCCTCCACACTTTCATCAATTTCAATCCTCACTTCTTCATTAGCTTGAACCACATTACTTGGCATTTCATCTTCTTGAATCACCACATCATCATCCACAACTCTTCTTTGGTTTGAGGTAATTGCCTCCCCACCTTTTCCACTCCATGTGATTACATCCATGGCATGTCATGTATTGTGTCCACCCTTCGGGTTCACCACAGTATCACTAGGTAGTTCCTCCTTAGGACGAGTGTTTAAAGGTTGCGAGATTTGGCCAAGTTGAACCTCTAAATTGCGGATTGAAGTGTTGTGGGAGGCTAATTGAACATCGGAATCGGAATTTTTCTCCATCATTTGTTTGAACATATTTTCAATATGTCCCATCTCGTTATTTGAAGAATTAGAACCTTGAGACGGATATGGAGGCAGGTTGCTTGGTCGTTAATACATCGGGGGCCCTTGAAAGCCTGAACCCCGATTCCCTTGGTTATTATTGTTCCAACCCCCTTGGTTGTTGCCTCCCCAATTGCTTTGGTTGTTGCCACTCCAATTGCTTTGATTATTGCCTCCCCAATTTCCTTGGTTACCTTGATTATTCCAATTTCCTTAATTAATGTCCTTTCCCCAATTACCTTGATTGTTGTTACCACCACTCCAATTTCCTTAGTGGCCTTGGTTGTTCCAATTTACTTGATTTCCTTGTGATCTCCCTTGTTGTTGATTTTTTCCTTGAACATTATTTCTTTGACCTTGATAATTTTTGACATATTGCACTTCTTCTTCTTGCTCATTGTACAAATCACCTTGGTCATACCCACTATCATCTTGCACAAATTGTTCCGGACGGTTTTGCACTTGTTGACCTCTTTGTTGTCTCTTGTTTATCATCATATTCATCCATCACATTCACTTGCTTCGTCCCTTGAACTTGTTGAAGCTGAGCTTTGGCCAATAGGTTCATTATGGTTGTCAATTTGGCAATTGCTTGCCCATGATCATGTAGTTCCTTGTGTAGGTGACTGGCATTTGGGTCACCTTGAGGAACATTGGATCTACTTTGCCACGCCGATGAGGTATCCTCCATCTCATCCAAAATTTCACAAGCTTTGGCATAAGGAGTGTTCATGAAGTTTCCACCGGCGATTTGATTTACCATACATTGATTTGTCGTGCTGACCCCCCTGTAGAAGGTTTGTTGGGTCATAGACTCGATAATATCATTATTCGGTCACTCTTTAACCATGGTACAATATCTTCCCAAATATCGTGCAATGGCTCATTAGGTTCTTGCTTGAATGCAAGAATCTCATCCCGCAGTTTAGCCATATGCCACGGAGAGAAGAATTTGGCAATAAATTTTTTCGCCAACTCATCCCATGTATGGATGGATCGATTGGGAAGTCTCTCTAACCAGTCCAATGCCTTTCCCCGTAGAGAAAAGGGAAAAATCCTCAACCGCAGCGCATCCTCGGAAACATTGGTTTGCTTGCTCCTCCAATAGGTATCTACGAACCCTTTGAGATGCTTGTAAGAATTTTGACTCGGATTCCCGGTGAAGAATCCCCGTTTCTCAAGGATTGTAAGAATCACATTGGTGATTTAGAATTTGCCCGCCCTAATGCAGGGTGAGACTATGGCGCTGGCATAACCTTCGTTTGGCAACACCAAGTGTGCAACCACTCTTGGTGGAGGTAGGGGAGGGTTTGGAATGTTGTCATGAGGTGGTTGGACCTGACTATTTGCTTGAGGTTCGGGATGAACCTCATCACCTTGATCATCGTCCACTTCCTCCCCCAATGGAAATTCTCGAGGGGATCATTGTTGAGAGCCATTTTTGTACCTATAATCAATTCAAAAACAAAATTAGTGACTCAAAAGGAAAATGAGACAAATAGTACACAAACCTAGATATATAGCTAAATTCGTTTGGCTCCCCGGCAACGACGCCAAAAATTGATCTCGCCCAAACTCACACCACAAATATAGGTTGCGAGGAGGTCGAAGCAATAATGAAAATCCAACGCAAGTCGGGGTCGAATCCACAGGGAGCTAAATGTAGGATTAGATATATACCTAGTGTGAATGTATGATATGCCCTGGATTACACTTCCACATTTTCAATTGTTGTTTCTACTTCTACTTTTAAACTACTGATTGTAATTGCAAAGCTAGGAGATAATATTTTTGATTTTGGTTGTTTTCCAAGACTTAGTTAGCCAAGTTTTCCAAGACTTAGTCTCACTTTCTCAAGTAGAGAATAAGTCAATTTGACATGAATCAATGTTTGCAACCATTAATTCTAGAATTTAAGCAAGAACAAGGCTAAATATCATATACCTGATCATAAATAAACCCTAAATCAATAACCCATTAAGTACACATACTAGGGCTGGGTCACTCCCAACCCTAACTAAGGGTTTAGCTACTCATGAAATTAAAAGCTAATGTTTAAAAGCTAAACTAGTACAATGTTACCCAATACAGTAAATAAAAATGGCTCAAGTACTCCTAACTTACAAAACTTGACCTAAAAATGACAAAAATTTCTATTTATACTAAGCTGAAAATATCTAACAAAAATGCCCCTGCGGAGGTTGTGCAGCCGCACAATTCTGTGTGCGGTCCGCAACTTGAGACGGCTTGACTTGATGACTTTCTGCGGTCGCACAAAATTGGGATGCGGCCGTACTTCATCTAATTGTGCGGACCTCACATTTCTGAGTGCGGCCGCACACTTGAACTTGAACTTTGGCTCGTTTCCCAATATCCCTACAAGAAAGCACATTTCATTAATTCTCGAAAATACCTTTAAGCATTTTTGAGCTAAAATGCAAGTAAAAGAGAGAAAATAAGCAGTCAAAATCACTACTTATCAATGCCGCAACAGGCTTTATTGATTAATGCTAGGATTTGGTTTATTATAGTGCTTGGGCTGGATGTGACTTTTTGGAGTCTGCACACCCGCAATGAGCGCACGATATTTGATTCGGGTTGGATCTGCCTTGGGCTAGATCTTCCCTATACAGTGCTGAGTGATTGAATGTGATGAGTGAGAGCTGAGATAGTCAGGCTGAGTACTCTGAGAATGTGAGTACACGAGGCTTTTATTGTGTTGCATCACATATGATATGCATATTGGCATGTAGATATAGCGATGTCTTATTCCTCGTATCATTCAAACTTGACACATTTTATCTGTTATGAGTTTAACTGTTAAACTTGAAAGCATGTCTGTACTTTCTGTACTGTATTTGTATAAATGGTATGTACCTGTGAGGCTCGTCACTACCAAATGTTAGACTTGTTACTTATTGAGTTGGTTGTACTCACGCTATACCCTGCACTTCGTGTGCAAATCCAGGTATTTCTAGGAATGGTGGTTGTTGATCTTGGAGTTTCCAGCCGTTCGGAGATTATCAAGGTAGCTGCCTTGGCGTCTGCAGACCTTGACTCTCCTCTCCAATCCCTCAGTTTTACTTATTCAGTTCTACTTTCTTAGACAGTGTATCAAACTATGCATTTGTATAAATGCTCAGGTACTTAGTGACACCAGGGTTTTGGGAAACTTTTGTATTGAGTTGTGACGTTTCATCCAGTTTTTATGAGATTTTCACTTATTTACGTTTGTTTTAGTATATTCCGAATTTGAAAGTGTTGGTATGTATAGGTGTCGGCCTGCCTAGTATCATGATAGGCGCTATCACGACATGTTGGGTTTTGGGCCGTGACAGACTTTGTGTGCTAAGTATTATTTTCAAAGGCTGTCCAAAAGGTGAAAGGACAACCCGAAAATCTGCTATAGCATAAGCAAGGAAAAAAAATATCATTTCAGTCACCCTAATAGTAAAAAGTAGGCTACCAGTATCCTAATTTATGATAAAATTATCTAAATTTAACAACATCAATATCACCCTATTGATTTTGAACCAAATCAAACTCAAACAACTAAGAATTGATAAAACAAAAATAAGACTTTTAATGGAACTAAAACTTAAACTAACATAGAACAAATAACTGAATTCACAAGCTAACGCTGAAAACAGAAATTAGACGAGCATCATTAGTAATTAGACGAAGACGTTCAACAACTAAACAATCGACTAACTAAGTAAATGATTTGACGATACTAAGATCAATTTGGTCGATGACAATCTAATAAACAACTAAGCTAAATAGAGATAACTAATCTGAATAAACCTAACTTGAGACTCTAGTTAACAAACAACAAACCAAAAATAGAAAAATTAGAAATTAACCTACTTATATTAAAAAAATCAAAATTAAGTTAAGGGATGACAATTATACCTAACGAGTATGCTTGAAAATGTTCGAGCCACGAGAAGACACCGGAGATGCCAAGAGGCGGATGTCCGATTCCGAAACGCATGTTTCTTTNCGATGTTTGGCCTCTTTAGGCTTTAAATAGTCAAAGTGAAGATTAAATTAGGACCATTGGATCAAGTTAAGATGTGTGGCTAAGATTAAATCTCAGCCACCTAACCAAAACGATGTCGTTTTGACGCGTCTGGTTAAGGTCTTGAGCTGGGCGGCTCAAATGCAATTGGGCCGCAAATTTAGTCTATGTTTTGGGCCAATTGTGCTTTAAAAAAACAAAACCAATCCCTATTAATCCCATTAATAAACTATTTAATATAATCTAATTCTAAAACCCATACATAATAAACCTAAAAGAAAAAAAATACAATGTAGAAGAAAAGAAATTAAAAAATAAAAATTAGGCATTTACAAATCTTATTACTATGTTTTACTTAATTTTTATGGAAAATCTAAAGAAGGAATGATTGTATGATACTATGGAGTCTCTACCGATTCAAAATTCGTATATATACTACTCGTTAACCATATATATGTGTTACGACTTTCTAGTTTATTGTTGAAGTTCTAGATGGAATTACTTCTATTTTCTCTGACAAGTCGTTTTGCTTCTTTAGATCACAATAAATAATACTGGTATTTTAAAAGAGAGATTACTTTTTAATTCTAGTTTTCAGCCCAATATTTTCCTGTCTTTTCTGAAATAATCTAGTGGTCAAGAGGTCAGAGTTGACAACACAATCTTATTCGGAAATCATGGTTATTCTTAACCTTTTATTGTAACTTGTTTAAATTTTAAATCAATCACGACCTATATTGTACGAATTCTCCAAAATAACAGGTGCAATCTTGTCACATTCTTCAAAAAATCACTAGAAGGCCTTAAGATTATTCATTGGAAGAAGTTATTAGTTAACACCTCAATATGTGAAAGGTGATCCACTTCAAACGGGGAGCCACAAAAAGTCTCACAATTGACATATTCAACAACCACAAAATAAAGCTTTGTCCTTGTTTCTAGCACTTGCCTAATCTCACCCCCTTAATTCCTAACTACCACATCTATAAATTTCCCAAGCATTTACTTCCCTCTCAATTCATTAAAAATAAAAAATTAAAAGAGTTTATCTTTCTCAAAGAACAACTCATTTTTCTCATCTCTCTTTCTTCCTAAAGCCAAGGCCGGGAGGAGGAGAGCAAATCCAACTTTGTGAAGCTTACTATTTTGATTGATATAATCTTTTTTAGTTGACTTTCACGTGGATTTTCCATTCAAAAAATGACAAGGGAAACTAGAAATGTGCGTGCTTGGATGGAGGTTGCTCCTGCACTAATAACCAGCAATAGACGAAAAACTTCAAATACACCAGGATTGGAGACAATTAGAGAAGAAATCAATGAGGGTTGCGATGATGATACACAACATCTATTGTTCCCCCTTCAATGGCAACGACGCAATCATGGAATATGATTTGAAATTATGGCTTCTAATTAGTGTTTTTCTCTTTTGAGAGGTTGAAACTTTATCCCTCCATTTGCAGATTCAGGAACTTTATTTGTGTGGATATCCAGCCAGAGGGATAGCTGCATAAGCGGAATTATATGCCATTTAATCCATTCATGTACATTTTCTTATTAAAAAAAAAGTCTTTTCTTTCATTTACATGTAGTAAACCATTATCGCTTAAGAATATTAACAGCATTTGATGGTAGTTGTATTAATTTCTCTTAGATTCCGTTGGATGGTTTAGTGATTCAGATTTACTTTTAAAGTTATCAACATTGATTTTTAAAACTTGTTAAGTCCAATATCTTTCTTTTAAAAGCAAATTTTGGCTCACTCAAAATTAAAATATGATTTTTTTTTTTTTTTTAAAAGAATGTCTACCTGGGTTGATGATCTGGAAAGAGTTGGATAACTAGTGTAGCTAGTCAAGCTAAATTATGAGGGGGGAAAATTATACTGTAAAAGGATGAACGTAATTCTTATATAATTAATTTTTCCTCCTATCTAAATAATACAAACCTACGTATGTTCAAAATGATAAGCTGCCTTCTTATAGGAGTACATTCTAAACAAGTTTTATGACTTATTTTAGAATTACAAATTTTAAAAATCTTCGTTTCTTTTTAAACGTCAAATAAGTTCACATGAATATCAAACCCTTCAAAAATTTCTTGAAAACCTTACTTATGTGACAAAAGCACATAACACAAGAGTCCGGAACCAAAATGTGTTTCTTTTGGACTTAAACAATCAAAATATGTGAAAAACAAATTTGGTGACCAAAATATATGTAACGCCCTTTTTAAGGCGATATGTATAAAACTTTTTAAACATATGGCGCAGGAGAAACAGATATATAAAATTTAATGTACCAAAAATGAAGTAGAGTGTTTGGTGGTGCAATGGTTAAAGGCTAACTATGAAGTTGGTTTTGTCCTTGAGGTCCAAGGTTCGAATCCTTCTAGCAACATTATTCTATTTTCCTATTTCTTTTTTATTTTTTATTTCTTTTCATTATTTGGTTTAAGTATTATGATATAAATACTTTAATGTTTATAATTACTTTTCAAATAATTAAATATTTATTAGAAAATTATGATTTTTGAATTCATTTAAAGTAAAAGAAAAAGAAAAAAGAGAAGCCTTTTACTATTTCGTTAAAAATCTACCGTCATTTGTAATAGTTTTCATTTTATATATACGTAAAACAAAATTAATTTTTTCTGCTTTTATTTTCAAATTAGAATTATGAGTTTTATTTTATAGTTAAAATTTTCATAAGAGAATAATATATATAGTTTCATCTATTGCTTGAATTTTTTTTGATATCTTTCTTTTAAATTTAGTTATTACAATTTTAGTTATATTTACACTATATGAATTTTATTAATCAAAATTCAAATTATAAATCTTATAATTTTCTTATTATTAAATATAAATTATTATAACTATTTAATCATTAAAATTATAATTGAAGAATTATTATTATCTAAGTAATGGATTATGATTTTCATATTCTTATCAGGACTATTAATTAAATGATTGTTCATAAACTAAATGGTTATAATACGGTTTAGTTTATGAAAATTTAGTATAGAAAAATTAATTAAATGGTTTTTCATAAATTATATGGGTATATTTAGTTTAGTTTACGATAATTCTTATTAGAAAAAATTTAGTCTATGAGAAACCATTTAATTAGATTTCCTAATAAGAATATAAGAATTATATTCCATTACCTAGCTAATAATAATCCTAATGGATTATAAGAATAACCATATTCTTATTTAAAATTTTTAAATGGATAATATAATTACAGTATCCAAGGAATAAAAGGAGAAATAAAAAATATATTTCAAAAAGAATATAAAAAATATAATTAGAATTCAAATTAATAACTAAAATTTTAATAACTAAATTTAAAAAGAAAGATATCAAAATATAAAAAAATTCAACCAATAGATCAAACTATATATATTATTCTCTTATGAAAATTTTAACTATAAAATAAAATTCAGAATTCTAATATGAAAATAAAAGGGGAAAAAAATTATTTTATTTACGTATAATACAAAATAACAACTATAAAAAATGTCGGTAGATTTTTTAACAAAATAGTAAAAGGCTTCTCTCTTTTTTTACTTTTAATGAATTAAAAAATCATATTTTTTTAATAAATATTAAATTATTTTAATTACATTAAAAAGTATATAAATTTTAAAATATTTATACCAAAATACTTAAACCAAATAATGAAAATAAACGAAAAATAAAAAAGAAATAGGAAAACAAAATGATGCTGCTAGAAGTATTCAAATCTTAGACCTCAAGGACAAAACAAATTTCATACTTAACCTTTAACCATTGCACCACCCAGGATTTTACTTCTCTTTTAGTACATTAAATTTTGCTATGTGTATAAAAGGCTTTATACATATAGCACCTTTTAAAAGGACGTTATACTTTAACGGGCAAATGGCCGTTAACGTATAGCGCCCTTTAAAAAGGCGTTATATAAATTTTGGTCACCAAATTTTTATTCCACATATTTTGGTTCGTTGAGTCCAAAAGAACCACATTTTGATTCCGGACTCCATAACACAAGACATATTTCTTGAATTAATTAAAATTAATTAATGTGATGTAGACAATGATATAAAGTTCTTTATAAAAATAATATGCAAAGCCGTGTGAGCAATTCCCACATGTTGCTCGTCTTTACTCGGAAATTAGGTTTCAACAATTATCGAAAAAGACAAATAATTCAAATTCAGGTACGTTTCCTCTTTCTTTCGACCGACACCTCACCAAAATTTTCTATTTCTTCACCTATATATAAGTCCCTCATACTCTGCAGCCTTTCCCAAATCGCACAGATCTTCTCAAAATAGCCAAGATTGAACAGTGAACCTCTTTAAAATTTGTTCTTATAGCCTCATTCTTTTTTTTTTTCTTTTTTTGTTTTGCAAAAATGGCCAAGTTAAGTGGGAACCAAAAATCTTGGATGGAAGTTGCTGTTCCAGCGGTTCTAATTTCATCCTATAGGATTTCAGTTTCTCCCCGTCTAGAAACAATATTTGAAGAAGAGGATTTTGAGGATTCTGCTTTGTATGAGCTTTCTTCTAGGACAGAGAATTGTGTTTTGTTTCCCAAAGTTTTGAGTTTTCTCAACTTGAAATAATTAGCAATTTTAGCATACTAATATCTTATGTAACTTTTGTTCACCCCTTTTCTTTTCTTTTACTTAAAAAGGGTGACGGAGGTTCTCTATCTTTTTCTTTCACCTCCAATCAAGTTCTAAGGGTCTGATCTATGTTAAAATATGTGATACTTTGTGTTCGATTTCAGCAGAGAAAATCGTCAAAATGGTATGGCATAGCCATTTTTAATGGTCGTTATCGAGAAATAGCCGGTGTTTGCAAAACTATTGAAAAAGAATCACTATTTAAGGCGAAAATAAAATCTGAAAATAAGTACCCTAGCTGAAATACGAAAAGCATATGGAATTCTTTCGTATAAACTTCCAACATATTATGTTGGAATTCAGAACATTACGATTTGCAGCACATCATACTGGAATATCATATATAAAAAATTCGAACTTTAGTATATGAAATTTTTTCGGTTCATTAAAGGTATTATTGTTCAGATTTTATTTTACATAAAAAAGTGAGTAAATTTCTATTAGTTTGAAACTATATTTTAGCCTCTATCAAAATTAATAACTTATATATATATGTATTTTATATATTTTGACTAGCTAATGCAATTAATTTCACTCAATAAACCAATTTTATGTTTTGTCCAACATTTATTATTAACCCATTGGTCTCCAACCCCTCTTTTCCCTCATATCCACTTAAACATATACTGACATTGTATCTCCATACTCTAATTGAAGACTTTGGGGTCGTTTGGTGCGTAGACAAGATTATTCCGGAATTATAATTCTGGAATTATAATTTCGGGATTAATTTATCCCACCTAGGAGGTGATATAAATTAACCCCTAGTTTGATGATATAAGGTGGATTATTTAAGATGAAATATTCAGTATTAAGTCTGAGATTAAATTTATATCATGTTTGATTGACGGTATAAAAATTTAATCCCACATTTTTATCCCATCTTATCCCGCATACAAAACGACCCCTCGTGGTTTGTGATACCGAGATAAGTTTAAAAGCCAGCTTATAAAAATTTTTTAACTTATTTACACGCTTAAAAAAGAACAAAAGTTTTTATCAGTTATAATCAACAAATGAAAAGTTGGGTCACCCCAATCTTGTGGTTTTTTAATTTATAAATAATTGATTCTTAATATTATAAATCTAATATATTTTTAACCTCCCAAATAAGTTTTACATAATAAATCCTATAACTCCTCCTCCAGTCCATTTGTGTGCATTTGCTTCTCCCTATAAAGATACTTTTTACGTTATATTTTCACAAATAGCTAGCTCTAAAGCATTTTAATCGATTTAGCAGAGAATATAATAAGAATTAACCCAAATAGCCCGCTCATTAATTTTTTAAACTAAAATAGTCGATGAATATATAATATATATATATAATATATATATATATATA
>ML393983.1:8574-21102 GCA_005239525.1 Nicotiana knightiana | reverse complement strand
GTATTTTTATCATTAATGCGCATAAACTGTAAGGCATACAACATGTTAAACTATGAATTCTAGCCTCGCATCAGTTGGTATGTTTGTTTGAGGTCACAGAGGCCTCGGGTGAGTTTCGGGTGCTTAACGGACTAGTTTTGGACTTGGAAGATTGCAGAAAAATTTGCTAGTGTTCCGTTGTTGGTTTTCCCTTATGCGATCGCGTAAGAGGAGACGCGTCACGTAGGGTTGTTTGAGGGCAGTGGAAATTTGCCTTATGCATTCGCAAGTGAAGGGATGTGATCGCATATGTTGGTCAGGCTATGAATCGCGAATGCGTGGGCTAGGCCACGTTCTCAAAGAGGAATCGAAGCAGTTGTGGAGTTAGGCGAGTGTTCAATATGGTCGCGTGAGGGCCAACACGATCGCGTATAGGCGAGTGGTCAGTGGTTCGCATTCCGCGTGAGGTGTTACGCATTCCCGTAGAGTAAAATTATGAGGCGGCGAAGTTTTTTTTCGCGATCGCGAGTGTGCTTCCGCGATCGCGATTAAGGAAATTCCTGGCCAGATTGAAAGTTCAAAATCAAGGGTTTCTGGTTCATAACTCAAAATTTAATTGAGAGCTTGTGGGAGGCAAAATTTGGAGAGATTTTTGGGGGAAGTTTTTAGGTAATGATTCCTAACTCCTTTATGATTAATTTTCACTAATCTATGCTTAATTTTATCATTTAATTTCAGATTTGGGGTGAAAATTGGGAAAATTTTGAGAAATGTTCTTCGACTGAATTCTGAGATTTTGATCGAGATTTTGGTATCAAATTTGAGTAAATTTGGTATGGTTAAACTCTTGAGTGAACGAGTGTTCGTAATTTGTAATTTTTACCCAATTCCGAGACATGGGCCTGAGGAGGCTTTTTGGGCGTTTTTCCTATTTTCTTGCCTTAGCTTCGAACGTTAGCTAAAGTAGTTACTTGTAGCTATATTTAAGTTATGTAATTGATTTGATTAGATTTGGGTCATTCGGAGTTGGATACTCGTGGCAAGAGCGTGGTTTCAGGTTGATTTAAGTGTGGTTCGAGGTAAGTGACTTGCCTAACCTTGTGTGGGAGAACTTTCCCTTAGGATTTTGGTACTGTTTGATATATGAGCGCCGTGTACGTGAAGTGACGAGTACGTACACGGGAAATTGTTGTAAAACTCCATTTTTCACTAAATCATAAACTATTTTTCCTTGTTTGAACTACACTAGTATGTGTAATTACCTTGTTTAGGTTAGAAAATCATGCCTACGTATTTTGACTGTCTACTTAAAATTTTGTGCAGCATGTTTAGTGAAACTCCTATTTTTCCTTAGTTGTACTTAGCCTAAATTGTAAATTTCGATGCTATAACTGTTGTGCATTCATTGAGCTGCATATTTATTATGGGACTACAGACGTATTCCGGGAGATCTCCCAACACTGCATATTTATTTTGGAACTAGGGACGTATTCCGGGAGATCCCCCGGCACTGTATATTTAATTTGGGACTATGGACGTATTCCGTGAGATCCCCCAACACTGCATATTTACTTTGGGACTACGGGACGGTATCCCGGGAGATTCCCCTGTACTACATATTTACTTTGGGACTACGGGACAGTATCCCAAGAGATTTCCCTGTTGTTATTCCTTTGTTCTGTGCTGAGGTCTTTTCTTTGACTTCTATTTTACTGTAGATTCTGTAATTAATTTACTGTAGTATATATATCTCTTACTGCTTTCAGTCTTTATATTTATACCGGTAGGGTCCTGACCTGACCTTGTCACTACTCGACCGAGGTTAGGCTTGGCACTTACTAGATACTATTATGGTGTAGTCACATCCTTCCTGCACATGTTTTCGTGTGCAGATTCAGGTACTTCTCGTCCGCCTCAGTTAGCCAGCAGCAGCAGCCACTGGAGACTTCAAGGTATATCTGTACGCGACTGCAGATCCTCGGAGTCCCCCTCTATCTTTATCTGTTTCCTACTGTACTTCTTAGTTTCTTGACAAGTTGATATTAGAGCTATAGATTCATAGGCACCGACAACATGTGAATATGTCTCTTCATAATCGACACCAGGCCTTTGTAAAAATCCTTATGCAACAAGGCGTGCCTTATATATTTGTACCTCATTTTTCTCCTTCCTCTTGCGTACAAAGACTCATTTATAGCCAACAGTCTTAACACCATTAGGTGTTTGGACTACATGCCCAAAAACTTCATGTTTCGCAAGTGAATTCAACTCTGGTTGGATTGCTTCTTGCCATTTTGTCCAATCACGTCTTTGTCGATATTCTCCAACAGATTGAGGTTGAAGATCTTCACTATCTTGCATAATGCTAGATGAAACATTATATACAAAGACATAATCCACCGCTATATCCAATCGATTCAAATTTGTCTCAATATCGATTGGATTTATTGATAGTTCCTTATTTCCTTGAGTCTCAGGCTCAGTGATTTCCTCATAAATCTCAGGATTGGTTAAATCGTGGATTTTTTCATGATACTCTTTCGTAGTGTCATCTTGATCATTTATTTTCATTTTTCTAGGATTTCGATCCTTAGAACCCAATGGTCTGCCACGTTTTAGGCGTGCTTTTGGCTCATTAGCTATGACACTAGAAGATTGTCCAACGGGGACATCAATACGGAGTGGAATATTCTTTGCAGGGTTATGTGAACATACAAGATATTTTATTTTTCATGAGTTTATTTTTTTTAATTTCTTAAACTCTAATATACCTTTTTTGGTTTATTATGCATCATTTATTAATTAAACAATTTCAAGATAGATTGGGCTTAAGCCTCATCCCGTAGTAAAATGAGTTGCCTCACACCCGCCTTTAAAAATACTATTTGATTATAAAACACCTACTATGATGAAAATAACGAAAATTCGCATGCTAAGTATTGCAATTATTTATATCCCTTTAAAATTTAAATTATCTCAAACAAGATAAAAGTAATCAAATGTTTGTGTAGATAATTATAAAACTTGGATGTCTCCGTGCAACTATTGTTCATTGGATGTGTAGTTCATTACCTATGAAGGCAGATATTATTTATGATTAATCTAAAGCATATTTTTTTGTTTATATTAGACCTCATCGACCCTATTTTTTCAGTGAGACTCACTCAGTACCTGATGCATTCAATTCTTTATATTATTGTCTTCTTCATTGGAGACAAGTATCGCTTGTGACGGTGAGACCAAATTGAATCAACGAGCATTTCCTGCGTTAGTTGAGCCACACTTCAACTTTTGTGATGGATCATTTTGCATTATTATTTTATTACCAAATATTGTAGTCCAATGTCAGTTAAATTTTATTTTTTGCACCTAAAAATTTATGAAACTCACGTGGTTAGAAATTATGTTTAGTATTTATAGGTAGACATTTCGTATAACTCTATAAATAAAAAACCTACGAGGAAGAAATGAAATAGAAGTCGTTATATTTTTTTTGCTAAATATAGAAAAATGAATTAAAAAAATGCACAAAGACAATCAAAGAAAAACTAGCGAGTGAGCCATAGAGAAATAATGGAAAACTTTTTTTTTGTAGTTGAAGAAAGTGAGGAGAAAAAGATTACAAACTAGAAGGTATAAATATTGACGTAAATTGCACTAATTCACAAAGTTTAACTAAAATATGTAATTTGATTTTATTTTAAAGAAATAAGGTGGAAAAAATAACTAGAAAATTTCATAAGTTAATAATCGCTAACTTGTATCGAATTGTAACAATTTCTCAAACACCTGGATTTAATATATTTGTGTAGGTTATCAAAAACCTTCACAAAAAAACCGTCATAATAACAAAAATTTTGAGGGGGAGGGAACAAACGCCACGAATTGAATATATGGTAGGGGTCTTTTACGACCCCCACACTTAAACTGTCATAATAAGAACTATTTTGTAGGGGTTGGCTCAAACGCCCCAAAACAAACATATAGTGACAGTTTTTTGTGACCCCTATAAATAAACCGCCACAATTGACCAATTTTTTTGTAGTGTACAAAGTATGATAATAGCTTCCACATGTACAATTTGATTAAAGTAGTCAAAACCAATCAACTATAGAATAAAGTTAATAACTAAGCCTAAAATACTAATCATTATTAGATGCCCTACGTTCCACAAAGAATTACCCTTCTCAACATCAAAGAAATGGATATAGTTAGAAACCACAAACTAAGCCACTAATAGTAGAATGCAACTAAGAATGCTCCCCAGATATATCTTTCTAGAACACCCCATGGCAAAGCAGGAGAAGCAACTAATGCAAGAACTAAGCCAATGACAAAAGTTAGGCAAAAGCTGCCCAAATATGTAATTAATAACTGATAATAATATTTTCTAAATAAAAGACGACTCTAAGAATTAAATAATCTTGATCAAATGTACACTCCAAAAGCGAGCTCTAATAGTGAAAAAATTAATATTCCGGCAAGGCATGCGTCAAGGATAAATGGTATCCAATATCTGGCTATCATAGCCGGCTCAAGGGTAAGGTCAATAAAGCTTCTGATTTAGCCCCCCAAAATATTGCTATATCAATAAAAAGATGATGTGATTAAATGATCCATTTGTTTCATATAAGTTAGTCATTTGTGTCAATACACTACCTTGGCTCTTATTGTCAAAAACCTTATTGGTATATATAAAGATTTGAGTAGTTTAATTTAAAGTTCCAAAATATTAGCCAAAGTTAAAACTTGAAAATTTCAAGCAATTATTTAAAATTTGAAAAGAAAATTTACTAAATTCCTAATGTCACAGGCGACACACTAGGCCTAATGAACCCCTTATCAAGAAGCTCCTGAAGTTGCTCTTTCAATTCATTCAACTTTGTTGGTGATATACGATACAGAGAGATAGAAATGAGTTGAGTACCCGACATTAAGTCAATACAAAATCAATGTCCCTATTGGGTGGCATGCCTGACAGCTCTACAAGAAAACATTCGGAAAGTCTCGCACTATCGGAACAGAATCAATGGTAGAAGTATCAGCACCAACATCCCTCTCAAAAGCCAAATATGACAAACACCCATTCCCAAAGATTCGTTGGGCCTTCAGATATGAAACTACCCTGCTGGTAACATAGTCTAGAGAACTTCTCTAATCGATCCTAGGTAACCCTGACATCACCAACGTCACGGTCTTAGCGTGACAATCCAGAATAGCATGACATAGGGATAACTAATACATGCCTAAAATCACGTCGAAATCAACCTTACTAAGAAACAAAAGATCGACTCTCATCTCCAATCCCCCAACGGTCACCACACACGACCGATACACACGGTCGACAATAATAGAATCGCACATCGACGTAGATACATGAACAGGCAAAACTAAGGACTCACGGGGTGTTGATACTCAGTTTTGCCTTTATATTTTTATAAATATCAAATATACTTTCAAAATATTATTTTTGCATTATCACTAATTTACAAGAGTCATATAAGTATTTTTTATAATTTTTTCATAATTTTTAAGGCGTTAAAATTGATTTTTTTATATTTAAATTATTCAAATATTTATTAAATACTCCTTAAAATTATTTTGTGATGACTTAATCATTCAAATTTATTATTTAAACCCACATATATGCTTTATAGCATTTTTACTTTATTTCATATAATTACATTTGTATTTTAGAGCTATTTATATAATTTTGCAATAATAGCCTACATTCTATACATAACTGCATTATTTCCATTGTTTATACTAAAATAATATTTTTATATTTTTATAATGCTAAGTTGTTATTTCCAATTATTTTACTGAATAAGTAGTATTTTTATTAATTATTAATTATTTTTATAAATTATTTTTAACAAATTTCATATTTAATTTAATAGCCCAAAACAGGGCTAATTTCGGACCAAATATGGCCCAAAACACTTGGCCCACCCCAGCTCACCCTTTACCAGCCCAAAACCAAACAACCCTTTAATAAACCAGATCGGGACTCGACTGACCCGCACCATCTCTCTTTAAATCCACAGTCGTTGATCTCTCAAGATCAATGACTCACAATCTTCTCCCTTCTTTCCTTATATCTCCATGCACAACCCTAATACCCATTCCTATGAGACAGCCACCCCCAATCCTTTCATCCTCTCTTCTTCTCTGAGAAACCCTAGCCTGCTTAGTTCCTCTCCGATTCCAACCCAGAAATAGAATCTACCTATGATATACTTACCTTATTAATATTCTTTCATTATTGGTCATCTGTTAATGGTGTTACTTAGGTACTTTCCTAAGTTTGGTAAGTATTAGTTCTGAGATCGGACTGGAATGACTCAAATATTTGATTTCGGTCGTTATTTCGTCTATATATGCTTAACAAAGAACGATTTGCACTCTTGGTTCGATTTCCACACGATTGAACCCTAATTATGGTTTGAGACTCTCCATATCCTTTACTAATTTTGATTTGCATGTGATATTTTCTTTCTTTATTTGTGCATGATTGATTGTTTTCCATGTTTGTTCTTTCAGTTTCTACCCCTATATAATCCCCCTTCCCACTTCCCCTCTAAGTCTTAATGTCTACTGCAAGAACGACTATCACTTGACTAATGTTACCACTATTATCCCTCCTACTCTCATTCTTTTATACTTTTTGTACTCTTGGTTGAGGCCGGATGAAAGCCAAGGCCACCGGAATTGGTTCTGATTACCTCTCTAGTGCGAGCACTGCCCAGGGCTCGTTCTAAGCTCCTGTAAACTCTGACGCAGTAGGAGTGTTGGGATTCCTATTGTTGTTCTTATTTTGCTACAGGTATTTGGTGAATTTTCCCTATTTGTTGTTAGATTTTCAAACTGGTAAGTGCTCAAGATCTCTCTCAACTATGCATATTGTGTGTGCTTACCCTGTTAACTCTAAATGGCATATTCCTTCAACTCTCATGATGTTATGTATATCTGGCATGATGTCACCTGCTTTGTGATTTAACCCATGTTATTAGTTTTCCATGTCCAAACTGCCGTGTTGATATTAAGTCTATTGATTCTCCTAGTTCCTGTTCCTTGATTAATCAAATTTGTCACATTTTGCTTCTGCAATACCCATGTGTTCATAAATACTGCTAAATATCTCTATGAGGTATTGCTTTGGAATTGTCTAGCTGATTCCCATGTGGTCCATTAATTTATTTGGTTAAGTGGTCAGCAATATAATTATTTGGTTGGATATGAGTCTGTGTGTGACTTTGGGTTATGCGAATGGACATACTCTCCGATTTTGGGAAGTGTTTGGATTTGGGCCTAGTATTCGAGTGAAAGAGCCGTTGAAGGCCCAGGCAGTGTTGGGTTAGCTCATCTTGAGTATGTTCTATTTTGTTGGGCATGTAATCATCTCGAATTTGTTATATTTGTGTCTGTTTATTTTGTAAACAAACTATGGGGGAGATTAATGAAAAACGGGTTGGGGTATTCTGATTTTTGCATGAACGGGTAGAAAACTTGCCTATAGGATTTAGCTGTCTTGTTTGATATTCGTTGACGTGTTCCTATTCTGCACATTCATAGAAATCATGTTTATAGGAAATCGCACACACTTCACTCAACTTGTCTAAAATATGTTTAAAGTATTTGTTATGCTTGTTTCCAGGTTTACTATTGTGCACACTTCGACAACATGCCTATAGGATACGATAACACATGTTTTGCTAATGCCCATCTAGATACCATGTCTATAGGGTTCCAACTAATCAATCAACCAGACGCTTCTATTGCTCTTAGTGCGTTGCTCCTTTAGATATTATGACTATAGGGTCTTAATCAACTAATCACTTACTTTGTTTCTTCATTGCATTGATACACTTATGTGACATGCTTATAGGAATAAAGTAGTATAAAATCAATCTCAATTATCTACCATTAGAAGTCCTGCCTATAGGACGTGATTACTCGTCGTAGACCGCATGTTTATAAGATCAGCGTTGTTAATTTTGGCCTTTCGAACAGTCTTATTGCCCCGTTGCACGAACAATGTAGATGCAATGCCTATAGGTTTGTAATGTCGTTAATCTGCAAACCTGTTAGCCCAAAGTTGTAACGATGCCTATACACTGCTGGAAACCAGAGTCATCTAGAAATCATGCCTATAGGACTTAGCTACTATAATGTTTCTTAAATCTGAATTGTCTACTGCCTAATCTGTTGCGTGCATTCGTTGTTATGTGTGGAGGTTAAATTGAGCCTTTTATTGCATTTATGTGAAGTCCACATGTTTTGAATGTGCGCTAGTTTTGTCATTTTTGAGCATCCTAAGTAGAGTCTAGAACCACCTAATAGTAGGTCTAAAGCCTCGTGGACCATAGGCATGGGACGGGTAGTGCACGCGTAGGACGCGACCAAGAATTGTATTAGTGCGTCTTTAAGTAAACAACTTTAACATAGTAATCGGGTAGCATGAGATGATAGCATGTGCCCACTGAATTATATGAGCAACCCCTACCTTAAGGGAGTTGAAAAGTATTATTTCTTTTTGTATGTTTATTGTTCACACTTAGTCATCAAATATAGACTAATGCAGTTGTATTTTGTAACCTCTAAAGACTTGGACTGATTATTTATATAGTTTAATTCTTGTGCTATTTTATTTACACTTGTTTATATTACAATAAAACCCTTAAATTTCATGTATTACTTCACTTATATGATCACTTATCTTAATTATAATTCAATAATCCACATAGTGTAAACTTAGATTAGGACCCACAGTTGTGGACCTTGAAGAGTGCCTAACACCTTCTCTTTGAGGTGATTTGATCCCTTACCCGTCTTTGGTAACAAATACTAGTAAAAACAGAGTTATTTGAAAATAGGTGTCCCAATGTACCTTAAAAATCATTAGGTGCCGACTCTTCTCTTTTAAACACCCTTTAAAAGAGTTATCACATGTCAAAACCCACTTTCGCGAGAAAACGGGGCGCGACACGGGGCATATCCAAATAAAGAGCAAAATATGATGATACATATGAATAAGTGGAACCTGGGTCAAATAATATGAAAGCATCCATGTGGCATACTGAGACAATACCTGTGATCACTGCGTCTGAAGCAATATCCTCTAGCCTGGCAGGGAAAGCATACCGTCGAGCCTGACTGTCACCTAATCGGCCTCCCTCTCTAGGGCGACCTCTAGCTGCCTGCGTCCCACCCTGAGCTGGCTGAGCGGGTGGTGAAGTAACTAGTACGGAAGTCATAACCGAACCCCTTTGCTGAACTGGACCTTCCAAGAGACAGGGACAATACCTCCTCACATGTCCAAAATCCCCACACTCGTAGCAACTCCGATTCGTCAATGGTGGTAGAGACTGAATCGGACCTTGAGAACCAGAATAGCTATTAGAAGGACCTGGTACACATGAACCCTACACTGATGGAGCACGAGATGAACTCTCAGCTGGGAGGGAACTAAGATATGACTGACCTGGACGACCACTGTGTGAACCATGGCAAGATGATGCACCACGATGAACCGGACGAGCCATCTGAGCGGGACTGTAAGGACGACCCTACTGTGGTGGGACTGTCCTCTATAAGAAACACCACTGAAACCACCCGAACCACGAGGCCTCTTGGCCTCTCTCTCCTCATGCTCCTGACTACAGACCTGCTCTAGTCGCCTAGTAATATCAACCACCTCGTCGAACCTAGCACCTGGTGCAATATCCCGAGTCATGACAAAGCGTAGTCCATAGTTTAGGCCATCAATGAATCTCCTAATCCTTTCCCTCTCTGTGGGAACCAACCAGATCGCATGACGAGCCAACTCTAAAAAACTCATCTCATACTGGCTCATGGAAATATCCTCCTGGCGTAGCTGCTCAAACTCCCTACGCAACTCCTCCCTAGGGCTAGGCTGGTAGTACCCCCGGTGTCTGAAGTCCCTAAAATACCTGCTCTTGAGTATGGGAAGGGGAGTTTGAGCACCTCCCCCGGCTTGAAAAATGGTTGGTGCGGCCAGAACTGAAACCGCTTGAGAAAGGCTAGTGCATACAGTCGATATCTGGGCCAGAGCATCTTGAAGTCCTGGAATCACAATGTGCACAGTTGGTGCCTAAGCTGGACCCACCGACTCAACCACATCTGGTGTCTGCTCCTCAGCTGGACCAACTAGTGGATCCACAGGTGCTGTTGTACGAGCTGCACCGCGACCCGGCCTCTCGCGGCCCTAACTGGTGGTACTGGTGGCCGTCCGCCCGATATGGTAGCATGTGTCCTCATTATTTGTGAGAAAATAGAATAATAGAAGTTTAGTTTTCGGAATCAACAAATCGCACGTCAAGAATACAAAAAAGTGTAGTTTTCCTAATGGTGCGGTAGCCTCTTGAAGATAAGTACAGACGTCTATGTAATGATCCGCAAGACTCTAAAAAACCTGCTCATGACTCGTGAGACCTATGTAACCTAGACTACTACCAACTTGTCACGACCCAAATCTCAACATGTCGTAGTGGCGCCTATCACTGTACTAGGCAAGCCAACAATCATAAAAGAACTAAGCATTTTAATTTAATAGCATGATATATTGATTTTAACAGTGAAAATATCATAAATAACCAAAAGGACTAACAACGACTTAAATACAAAATCTCCCAAAATTTAGGTGTCACTGAGTACATGAGCTACCTCAAAAATCTCCAAGCAGAAAATACTCCAAGTCTAGAAACCATCGTGTCCGAAAGTGCCTGGATCTGCACACGAAGTGCAGAGTGTAGTATGAGTACAACCGACTGAATGTACTCAATAAGTAACAGGACTAACCTTGGGCTAAAAGTACGGACGAGCTCAGAAAGTTACCGCCCAAATCCAGATAATAACATTAGAGATATGATAGGAAGATGACTGTAATAACTCAAAGAAAAACTCATAATCAGTTGTACACAATACATAAATATAGACATGCTTTCAAGTTTAACAATTTAAGCTCAAAACTAATAAAATATGCCAAGTATGACTGATATGAAGAATGTTACATCTCTATATCTACATGTCAAATGTGCATGTCACATGTAATGCATCACAATGATAACCTCATGTACTCACACTCTTAGAGTACTCAATCAAACTATCTCAATTCTCACTCATCATACTCAATCACTCAACATTGTACGGTACCAGCTGATCACGCTCAACTATGTCTTGTAGAAGACTAAGCGGGCGTTGCAAATATAATCTGGGGTATTATGCCCAGAGTCGATCCCACAAGGAATTTATGTATCAAGCAAGTTGTTAGAATACTCAACTGTCACTTGAGGTTATTTAAATTACTATGTCTAAAGATTAAAACTAAAGATTAACTACGCTAAGGTGTAAACAATTGTAATAAAGATCTAAGGTTATGGTTTCCCCCATCGGTGAATTTACTTCTCGGATNTTCAAACAACTACCTAAATATGCACTCTCTCTCAAGTAGATACATAATAAATAGGCACAGCTAATTGATGGCCATTCAATTAACTACAACAAGAACGTAGTTGAACAATTAGAGATTAATCAACCAATCGGAACTATATTAATAACAAAATAAGTTCATCCCCCAACGGGTTCTACCAAAACCCTAGATTAAAGAAGTTAGCTAAACAAGTTCATAAGAATAAAACCCAAACTAACTTGCATAATTAAACTACAAAGTAATGAAGAAATCTGTACAAATTGATGTTTTGCCGTCCGAATCTCTTCTAATCTCTTCTCCCTCTTCGAAATCTCTCTGTAGTTGTGTTTTAGGAGTCTATTTATATGTTTAGGGTGAACCCTAACTGTTTAGGAGACTTCTATTTCAACCGGGAAACACTTAAACTCGTCAAAACTCGGATTTGGCCGAACTGGGAACCCCGGGCGTTTGGACCCAAAGGCCTGGCTAACGCCAGGCTAGGGCTGGCGTTCAGCCCTAACGCCTGGCTAACGCCAGGGTTGGGCTGGAATTTCAGCCCTAAGGCCTGGCTAACGCCAGGTAGGGTCAGGTTGTAGGGCTCTGTCGCCCGGCTATCTCCCGGTTGTCTCCTTTCGCGTATTTTTCGACGTATTTGCATCCCTTTAGCTCCGTTTCCATCTCCAATTCACCTACACATGAAATAAACTCCATTAAGCACATAACAAGTGTATTTTTATCATTAATGCACCTCAAATGTAAGGTATATCACATGTTAAACTATGCAATTTAGTCTCGCATCAAGACCCCACACTTAAACCTTTGCTCGTCCTCGAGCAATCAAACTACACTCATGTACACAACTTATTAAGCAAATCTCTTAACACGTTATACCAAGAATATTTAAAACATTTCAAGCACAAAGGTGTGACATCCTCGCCTCAATAATCGACTCACAAATACCATGCTTTATTCACAATTCACTAACTACTCTAACTTAGAGGTCAAAAACATTACCTTTCCTTCGTGAATCATGTGCCCTTACCAAATCAAAGATATAGTTCCTCACACAATAAAATTTAAGAATACTTAGGAACTCAAGATAGAAATAATTCACTCGT
>ML393976.1:62957-90539 GCA_005239525.1 Nicotiana knightiana | reverse complement strand
TTTTTGATCGACACTTAATGAAGAAGACGTCTCAACTTCATAAAGGTGTAATAATGCAATAGAGTGATAGGAATTTTTCGCATGTTTAAGAATGTTTTTTAGGAAAGTTTTTTGTTTGAACTTCCACAACTTTTTACATGTGTTTGATTATCGTCTAGAACTCATGTTGCAACTGTTTTCTTTTAACAGATTTGATATACACTTGTATTTCGTAACT
This sequence comes from Nicotiana knightiana, assembly GCA_005239525.1. NCBI lineage: Eukaryota > Viridiplantae > Streptophyta > Magnoliopsida > Solanales > Solanaceae > Nicotiana > Nicotiana knightiana. The sequence goes on along the minus strand of ML393976.1, from coordinate 90,322 downwards.
GTTTTTCATATGTAACAGTTTTTTCGAGTTAATAAAAGAGAGAAACTTTTTTTCGTTCGTAACAGTTTTTATTCAAGTTGGGGTTTTCACCGATAACTATTTTTGTCGACAACAGTTTTCAATAAGAACGAGGAAAATGCTTTTGCATCCGTAACTGTTTTATTTGATAACAGTTTTCTATATGAGTACAAAGATTTTGATGACTGTTTTTAGTTACAACAGTTTTTCTTTTGAATAAGTACAAAGATGCACATTTCTTCCTCGTGGCTAACATTGCTAAACTTTTGCCTTTTAACCTGAACATGTTCGAAATTTTTTGGATTAGAGGCTTTGTGTTTGAGTCTTTGGCTCTTTCGATTTTGCTCGTATCACTTGGCTTGCTGGATAGATGGATCTTCATGCTCGAGCTTTGACTTTTTGATAGTCTTTTTTGCTTCGTTTTTGCCTTCCATGCTGTATAGTCCCCCAAGTGTTTGAGCTTTGAAGAATGAAATCTCGAGCACTTGACTATTCCTTCCTTGTGGCCCTTTTCCTGAAAAGGAAAAACATACGGGACTCGAAGGTATATAATTTTTAGATGATGACTGCTTAGCCCTTTAAAATATCCATCAGAAATTGTAACCCTAGACTGGAATTTTAGTTATTTCCTCGCGTCTTTACAGGCCTAGTATCATCATCTGGTGATGGGTTAGCTTTATGCCTATCATCTAAAAAGGTTAGTAAAATTTCAAATGTTCAAAATAAAATCGAACGTGTGATACCTGACCGGGGGTACTTCTTTTCCTTAAAAGTAGTACTTCTTCAAGTGAATGGCATTCCAACTTGTTGGTAGGATTCTGCCGTCCATAGCTTCCAACTCGTAGGCACCCTTCCCAGCTATGCCTCGGATTTTGTAGGGTCCTTCCCAGTTTGGATTTAGCTTTCATGCGCCTGCTTCTTTCGTTGATTGAAAGACTTTTTTGAGGACGAAGTCCCCAATCTTGAAGTACCTGAGATGAGCTTTACGGTTGTAATAACGCTCTATGATTTGTTTTTGAGCTGCCATCCGTATCAGTGATGCTTCTCTCCGTGGTTCGAGCAGGTCCAAATTGGTCCTCAATTCATTATTGTTTACTTCCTCCATGGCTGTTGTAAACCTTATGCTTGGTTTGCCAATCTCCACAGGTATTAAGGCTTCTGACCAATAGACAAGTGCGAACGGAGTTTCTCCTATGGATTTTTTTGAAGTTATTCTGTATGCCCATAATACCACTGGTAACTCATCAGGCCAGTTTCCTTTGGCTTTATCCAGCCGCTTCTTTAGATTGTTGATGATGACCTTATTCGTTGACTCAGCTTGACCATTAGCCACGGGGTGGTATGGCGTTGAAGTGATCCGATTGATTTGCCAGCTTTCAAAAAGTTCTGTGTTTTGCGAGCCTATGAATTGTGGGCCATTATCACACATGATCTCCTTTGGTATCCAAAAGCGGCATATTATGTTTCTCCATAAGAAAATTTTAACTTCATTTTGTCGCACTTGTTTGAACGCTTTTGCCTCTACCCATTTTGTAAAATAGTCGGTTAGCATGAGCAAAAATCGTACCTGTCCTTTAGCTGTGAGAAGAGGTCCCACTATGTCCATACCCCATTTCATGAAAGGCCATGGGGATATTATTGGATGCAATAATTCCGCTGGTCGATGCATGTTATTGGCAAACCTTTGGCACCTGTCCCATTTGGATACGAAGTTCTCGGCCTCTTCTTCCACCTTAGGCCAATAGTATCTAGCTTTGATTAGGGTTTTCACTAAGGATCTCGCCCCTGAGTGATTTCCAGAGTGTCCTTCGTGGACTTCTTTCATCACAAACTCCGTTTGGTTAGGTCCGAGGCATTTTGTTAGGGGCCCCCCGAACATCTTGCGATATAATGAGTTGTGAATGAGGCAGTACCGTGCAGCTTTGCGGCGAAGTGCTTGAGCTATTTTCTTATCTTCGGGTATGGTGCCATTCTGCAAAAAATTTAGGATTTCGTTTCTCCAATCCCAGGTTAAATTGTTTAAAGTTACCTCATTTCTATCCTGGTCGATCGCTGAATGGAATAGATGAACGAAAATTGCATTGTCCTTGTTTGTTACTTCTATGACTATTGCGAGGTTAGCTAATGCATCTGCTTCAGCATTTTCCTCTCTAGGTATTTGTACTACCTTCCATGTTTTGAATTGTCTCATGAGCTCTCGTGCCTTTTCCAAATATTGTAGCATCTGAGTCTCTCAAGCGATGTAAGTCCCCTGCATCTGATTTACTACCAGTTGGGAATCGCTTTTGATTATGATTTGCTCGATTGAAAGATCTCATGCAAGTTATAATCCTGCAATAACAGCTTCGTACTCTGCCTCATTGTTAGTTATTGGATAACATTTGATAGCCTGTCGTGTCTTTTCACCCGTGGGTGATATTAAGACTATGCCTAGGCCGACACCTTTTATATTGGAAGAACCATCGGTAAATAGGGTCTATAGACCCGGATTAACACCGTTGAAGAGTTGTAACTCTTTCTCCACTTTAGGGACAGTGCTATTACTAAAGTCAGCGACAAAATCTGCTAAGATCTGAGAATTGATTGCAGTCCTAGGCTGATATATTTTTTCATGCTCACTTAATTCTATTGACCACTTGGCTAATCTTCCTGATAGTTCTTGTTTATGCAATATGTTTCTTAATGGATACGAGGTCACAACTGTGATTGGATGACATTGAAAGTATGGCCTTAATTTTCTAGATGCCATGATTAGAGCTAAGGCTAATTTTTCTAGATTTTTATATCTAGTTTCAACATCTAGTAATGTCTTGCTTACATAATAAATAGGAGATTTTTTACCTTTATTCTCCCTTACCAACACTGCACTTACAGCAATTTCCGAGACGACAAGGTAGACGTACAGCCTCTCCCCCTCCTTTGGCTTTGACAGCAACGGAGGTTTTGATAGATAAAACTTTAGGTCTTTGAGAGCCTGTTGGAATTCTTCAGTCCATTCGAACCGATTTTGCTTTTTGAGAACTGCAAAGAATTTAAAACTTTTCTCCGATGATTTGGAAATAAATCTTCCTAAGGCTGCAATTCTTCCGGTTAGTCTTTGAACATCTTTTTTGCTTATAAGTACATCAGGTATTTCTTCTATAGCTTTAATTTGATCAGGATTTACCTATATTCCCCTGTTTGATACAAGGAAACCCAAGAATTTATCATATTCTATGCCAAAAGCGCATTTTTCTAGATTCAACTTCATATTGTACCTGCGTAAAATGTCAAACGTAATAGAGAGGTGCTGAACATGGTCTTCCGCCGTGTTGATTTTACTAGCATGTCATCGATGTAAACTTCCATAATTTTTCCAAGATGTTCCTGGAACATCTTGGTCACTAGCCTTTGATAGGTGGCTCCAGCATTTTTCAAGCCAAAAGGCATGACTTTATAACAATAAGTACCCCTATTTGTAATAAAGGAGGTTTTCCTCGTCTGAGGGATCCATTTTTATCTGATTATAACCAGAATACGCATCTAGAAAGCTTAAAAATTCATGACCTGTGGTGGCATCAATCATTTGATCTATATGTGGTAATGGTATTGAATCTTTGGGACATGCTTTATATAAGTCAGTATAATCTACGCATACTCTCCATTTGCCATTATTTTTAGGTACTACCACAGTGTTAGCTGGCCAGTTAGGGTACATTACCTCTCGTATCGAACCAATCTTCAAGAGTTTGTGTACCTCTACGTCAATCACTTGGTTCATGAATGATCCTTGCTTTCTTTTCTTCTGCTTAACAGGTATGAAGGATGGATCTTCATTTAGTTTATGAGTCATCACTTCTAGTGGGATACCTGCCATATCTGAGTGGGACCACGCAAAGAAATCTGTGTTAGCCTTTAAATAATCAATTAACTTACCTCTTCGACCGGGGCTCAGCCTCGTGCCTATATACACTTTCATTTCAGGCTTTTGTTCATACAATGGAACAGCTTCGTGCTCTTCCGTAGTTGTTTTGATGTGCTCGTCTTCCTCCGGTTCATGAATGACGTCTGGTCTGGAATCTACATCTGTGTGGTCTAATGCACCTTCCGTGGTAACTTGATTCACCTTCTCGTGAGTAATTTCTTTCGTACCTGTTTCAGCAATAATTCCTTCCGTACCTATTTGGGTAGTAATTTCTTCCATGCCTGTTTGGGCGGTGTTACCTGCTTGGGAGATTCCTTTATCTTTTGATTCTTCCACCTCTAATTTTTTGTTGTAGTGTACCACGGAATTTATATTTCTCGCGGTTTGCTGATCACCTCTGATTTGCTGAATCCCCCATTCGGAGGGGAATTTAATTACCTGATGCAAGGTGGAGGGTATTGTTTTCATGTCGTGGATCCATGTCCTTCCCACGATTACGTTATAAGCCATGTCAGTATCGATGACTTTGAACCTGGTACTTTTGATCAACCCCTCAGCATAAGTGCTAAGTTCAATTTCTCCTTTTGTTATACCCGTAGAGTTATCAAACCCTGATATGGCTCGTGCCCTTGGGATTACTTGATTCCCCAATAGCATTTCTTCCACGACTCTTAGCAAAATGATATTGACTGAACTACCTGGATCAATCAACACTCTTTTTACGTTAGTGTCGTGAATAAGTAAAGATATTACCAGAGCATCGTTATGAGAAAGCATTAATCCGCTAATATCTGCATCATCGAAGGTTATATCGTCCGCTTCTAGATTTTCACGAACCCGTTTTCCGTGTGTAATTGTGAACTTTGTGGTCATTTTGCAGACCACTCCGTTTACTTCTTCACCTCTGTGTATCACGTTGACGGTTCATTTTTGAGATAGAGGTTTTGGGGTCTCTTGCCTGTTCTTCATGTATGTCTGTTTACCTTTTTCACTAAACAATTCTGTCAAATAGCCCTATTTCAATAATTGTTCTACCTCACCTTGCAAAAATATGCAATTTGCAGTTCTGTGTCCATGATCATTATGGAATTCACACCAGAGATCTGGGTTCCTCTTATTCGGATTCGACCTCATCTCTTTGGGCCATCGAACCTTATCACCCAAATTTCTTAACACTGAAACTAGTTCGGAGGTACTTACATTAAAGGTATGATCCTCAATTTGCGCATTACCTCTAGGTCGCTGACCTTGATCCCTTCTGGATCTAGATGAAGACGAGCCCGTATCTCTGCTTGGTGGTCCATAATCTGACCTGGTGTTCTTGAACCTGGGACGAGTTTCACATCCCGATGGTCCCAAGTAAGGATCGCACCTATTTTTACGTGATCTCCTGTCTGATTCTGAACATCTAGATCTGGTATAATCTTCCTCTTTCGGACGAGAAATGGTATCTTCTTCTATTCGAATTTTAGTACTATACCTGTTGTAAACATCGTTCCACGTTGTAGTTGGGAATTCTCTCAAGCTTTCCTTGAGTCTTCTCGTGGCTTCTAAGCTTTTGTTATTTAGATTACTTGCGAATGCCATGGCTGCCCAATTATCAGGCACCCTTGGTAGTTGCATTCTTTCTCGTTGAAACCTGTCTACAAATTCACGAAGTAGTTCTATGTCTCCTTGTTTTATTTTAAAGATGTCCTCCATCCTTTTCTTGAATTTTTGCGCACCGGAGTGTGCCTTTATGAAAGAATCTGCAAGCTCAGCAAAAGAATCAATAGAGTTTTCAGGGAGAAGATAATACCAGGTTAGCGCCCCTTTGGTAATTGTTTCTCCAAATTTTTTAACCAGGAGCGACTCAATTTCTTGTTTTGTTAAGTCGTTGCCCTTCACTCCGGTGGTAAAAGTAGTTACATGGTCGCGTGGGTCGGTTGTCCCGTCATATTTAGGTACGTCAGGCATTTTAAACTTCTTTGAAATGGGTACGGGTGTTGCGCTTGGTTTCCAAGGTTGTTGAGAATATCTATCAACGTCAATGCCTTTGATAACAGGTGGTACTCTAGGAATTTGTTTGATTCGATCGCTTTGTTCCTTCACCTGTTTCTGCAAAGTTAGTAATAAAGTCTGTACTTCAGAGTTATTAGATATACCTGGTCTCGCTTCGAGAGATTCATTAGGAGTATCTCCCCTTCCTGAGTTTGCCAGCCCGGATTGAGGATTTTCTATGGTAATGGTATTAGTGGGGGGTGGTGTCGGTGGTGCAGGTAACGCTGCCGGTAATCCCCTCGCAAATTCTTGCAAAGCTTGGCTCACATACTCTGCAATCATTTGCTTTACCCGATCTTGTTCCACCGTTTGATCATTATTATCATTGTTGTTATTGGATCTTTTCGGGGATTGTTCCCTTGAACCACGTGGGGTTCCTGAAGGCGATGGAACTGGGGTTCCATTCCTTTGTTGGTTATTGTCGTTGGAGTTCGACATAGTTCAGAGGATATCGCTTGAAAAGCAAACAAAGATTATCAGATTCCCGGCAACGGAACCAATTTGTTTAACCAAAGAATATTCTTTGCCCAGTGCTATTTTAAGAAGAACACGGGTTTCTGGTAACCAAAGAATAAGATTATAATTGTAGGCAAACTTTTAAATGGAAAGCAGTAAGATGCACAAAAAGTAAGTATATTGCAATAGTAGTCCGGTCTCCCTTTACAGGTTATATTTTACTCCCTTATATAGGGAATTTCCTAACATAACGTTTGTCTTTTTCAGTGATTGAGCATTAATGACTAATAATGACTTCAATGTAACGTTACAATGAATCAACCGTAACTGTTGAATGAATGTTGTGTAACGTATGGATCTCTAATTTGAATATCTCTGAATATGCCCTTTATTCTGTCCAAATACACTTTTGACCGTGTCTCTTCATCTTCTCAATTAGGTTGAAACTTTCATAGCTAATTAACCCGTGGATGTGATTTGCCGTGCCTCTTTGCCTCGTACTTCTTCTTAGAGTCCCGTCCAGCTGTCATGTCTTCATTGCTCCACGTAGACTACTAAGTCATCAAGATTTATTATACGTGTGAAGCTTTTTTTTTTACCAAGACAAATCCATGTGGAGCAATGAAAACATGACAGCTGGTCATGACTTTACAAAGAGGTACGAGACAAAGAGGAACGAAATAGAATATCCACGAGGCAATTAGATACGGGAACCTCATTTAATTGAGGAGTTGAAGAGACATGGTCAGAATGAATCAAGGCAGAATAAAGGGCAGATTAAAAGATCTTCAATCAATGAGCCAAACGTTACATAATCTTCATGCAACAATTACGATTAACCATTGTAACGTTACATTAATGCCATTATTAGTCATTAATGCTCAATCATTAAGAAGAGTAGACGTTATATTAAGAAATTCCCTATAAAAGGGAGTAAAATATAACTTGTAAGGACACATTCGAACAACTATTGAAATGCACTTACTTTTACGCATCTTTGCTGGTTTCTATTTACGAGTCTAATTATAATTATTTTTACGCATCTTTGTTGCTTTCTATTTACGAGTATAATTATAATTATTAGCGTATTCTCTTGGTTATCAGAAACCCGAGTACTTCTTAAAATAGCTTTGGTAGAGAATCTAATTCATTCGTAAAACAAATTGGTTTCGTTTCCGGGAATCTGATAATCTTTGTTTTTTCTCAAATAACTTTTTGTGAATCATGTCGAATGCCAATGACAACAACCAACAGACAGCTGGAAATCCAGTTCCATCACCTCAGGGATCCCCACAAGGTTCAGGGGATCAATCCCCAGGGAGGTCTATGACTCAAAACAATGATCACAATGGAAATGAACAAACATGAGAACAAGACCGTGTAAAACAAATGGTTCATGAATATGTGAATGAAGCCTTACAAGCTTTCATGGGGGGGGCTACCAGTTGTATCACCTACGCCTCCTCCTAACAACACCGCAACTATGGAAAATCTGCAATCCGGATTAGCAAACTCAGGAAGTAGAGGCACTCCGAATGAGTCTCTCGAAGCAAGACCAAGTATGTCCAATAATTCAGATTTACAATCTTTATTACTAACCTTGCAGAAACAGGTGAAGGAACAAAACGATCGAATCGAGCAAATTCCTGGAGTACCACATGTCATCAAGGGTATCGACGTTGATAGATATTCTCAACAACCTTGGAAGCCAAGTGCAGCACCCTTGCCTATTCCCAAGAAATTCAAAATGCCTGATATTCCTAAGTACAACGGGACAACTGATCCCCGTGATCATGTCACTGCTTTTACTACAGGAGTAAAAGTAAACGACTTGACTAAACAAGAAATTGAATCAGAACTGGTCAAGAAGTTCGTAGAGACACTCTCCAAAGGAGCACTAACATGGTATTCTCTTTTACCCGAAAATTCTATTGACTCTTTTACTGAGCTTGCAGATTCTTTTATAAAAGCACATTCTGGTGCACAAAAAGTCAAAAAAAGAATGGAAGACATATTCAAAATAAAACAAGAAGACACGGAGTTGCTCTGTGAGTTTGTAGACAGGTTTCAACGAGAATTAATGCTGCTACCAAGAGTGCCTGACAATTGGGCAGCAATGGCATTTGCACGTAAGTTAAATGATAGAAGCTCTGAAGCCACGAGAAGACTCAAGGAAATATTGAGAGAGTTCCCAGCCACAATATAGAACGATGTCTATAACAGGTACAGCACCAAGTTACGAATAGAAGAAGATACCATTGCACAATCAAATGCAGAAGACAGGACCAGTTCTAGACGCTCCGAACCGGAAAGGAGAACTGGTAAAAACAGGTACGATCCATATATGGGACCTTCGGGACGAGAAACGCGTTCCAAATTTGAAAACTCACGGTCAGAATACAGACCGTCAAATAGAGATACGAGCTCATCCTCATCAAGATCCAGAAAGGATCGAGATGAACGGAATAGAGGTAACGCAAGAATTGGAGACTACAACTTCAATCTAAGTACTTCTGAGTTAATTACAGTATTAAGAAACATGGGTGATAAAGTTCGATGGCCCAAAGAAATGAGATCTAATCCAAATAGAAGGAATCCAAACTTCTGGTACGAATTCCATAACAATCATGGACACAGAACGTCAGATTGCAGGTTATTGCAAGGTGAGGTAGAACAATTATTAAAACAAGGCTATCTAACAGAACTGTTTAGTGAAAAAGGTAAACATGCATATATGAAGAACAGACAGGAGCCCCCACAGCCACCATCTCCAAAGAGAACAGTAAATGTGATACACGGAGGAAAAGAGGTGAACGGTGTAGTTTGCAAAATAATAACCAAGTTCACAATCACACACGGGGAGTGGATTCGTGAAACCGTGGAAGCAGACAATATATCATTTGATGACACAGATACCAATGGATTATTGCTTCCACACAACGACGCACTGGTAATATCTCTACTTATACATGACACTAACATGAAAAGAGTATTGATTGATCCAGGTAGCTCAGTCAATATCATTTTTTTGAGAGTTGTGGGAGAGATGCTAATGGAGGATCGTGTAATTCCAAAAGCACGCGCCTTATCTGGGTTCAACAACTCTACAGTCATAACAAAAGGAGAAATTGAACTTAATATCTATGCAGAAGAAATTATCAAAAATATGAAATTCCAAGTCATTGACACTGATATGGCTTACAACGTAATCATGGGGAGACCATGGATTCATGGTATGTAAGTAGTACCATCTACTTTACATCAGGTAATTAAATTCCCTTCCAAATGGGGAATTCAATAGATTCGAGGAGATCAACAGACCTCAAGAAACATAAATTCAGTAGTACACTCCAACAAAAAAGAGGTAGCGGAAAAATCAAAACACGAGGAAACCATTCAAACAGATACGGAAGAAAATAATAAAGAGAAGGTTAACCAAATCACCACAGGGGTTACATCAAAACATATAGACATGGATTCCACACTTGATGTCATTCAAGAACCAAAAGAGGACGATCATATCAAAACAACTACTGAGGAGCTCAAAGTTGTTCCACTGTTCGAGCAGGAGCCTGAGCAAAAATTTCATATAGGCACAAGGCTAAGCCCCACGAGAAGAGGTAAGTTAATTGAATATTTAAAAGCTAAGGTAGATTGTTTTGCTTAGCCCCGTTCAGATATGATAGGTATACCTCCAGAAGTGATGACTCATAAACTAAATGAATATCCATCCTTCGTGCCTGTCAAGCAAAAGAAAAGAAATCAAGGACCATTCAAGAACCAAGTGATCGATGAAGAGAGGGACTTATTGTTACAAAGTCATGCCTTTTGTCCTGAAAAATACTGGAGCCACGTATCAAAGGTTAGTGACTGGGGAGGATAATGGAGGTATACACTGATGACATGCTGGTGAAATCAACACAAGCAGAAGATCATTTCCAGCATCTTTCAATTACCTTCGAAATCCTACACAGGTATAACATGAAATTAAATCCAGAAAAATGTGCCTTTGGCGTCGAATCAGGTAGGTTTTTGGGTTTCCTTGTATCAAATAGAGGTATTGAAGTAAATCCTGCTCAAATTAAAGCTATTGAAGAAATACCTGATATACTTATGAACAAAAAAAAAGTTCAAAGACTAACAGGTAGGATTGCAGTTAGGAAGATTCATCTCCAGGTCTTTGGAGAAGAGTTTTAAATTCTTTTCAGTTCTAAAAAAGCAGAATCAGTTCGAATTGACTGAAGAATGCCAATAGGATCTCAAAGATCTGAAGGCTTATCTATCAAATCCCCGCTACTATCTAAACCAAAGGAGGGGGAAAGGCTATATGTCTATCTTGCCGTTGCAGAAGTTGCCGTAAGTGCAGTATTGGTAAGAGAAGACAAAGGTAAACAATCTCCAATTTATTATATAAGAAAATCTTTATTAGATGTTGAAACTAGATATCCTTATCTAGAAAAATTAGCTTTAGCTCTTATCATGGTAGCTAGAAAGCTAAGACCTTACTTTCAGTGTCACCCAATTACTGTTGTAACCTCATATCCACTGAGAAATATTTTGCATAAACAAGAGTTATCAGGGAGATTAACTAAGTGGACAATAGAATTAAGCAAACATGACATAATATATCAGCCTAGGGCTGCAATAAAGTCTTAAATTTTAGCTGATTTCGTCGCTAATTTTAATACTAGCATTATCCCTGAAGTGGAAAAAGAGTTACAAATCTTCAACGGGGCTAATCTAGGAATATGGACCTTATTTACTGACGACTCTTCTAATGTAAAAGGATACGGTTTGGGAGTTGTTCTAATATCACCTACGGGTGAAAAGATAACATAAGCTATTAAATGTTATCCCATAACTAACAATGAAGCAGAGTACGAAGTTGTCATTGCAGGGCTCGAACTAGCACGAGAACTCTCAATTGAGAAGATCGTGATCAAAAGTGACTCTCAACTAGTGGTAAACCAGATGTAGGGGACTTATACTGCTAGAGAGGCTCGGATGCAACAATATCTGGAAAAGGCACGAGACCTAGTAAGACAATTCCAGTCATGGAAGGTTAAGCAAATACCCAGGGAGGAAAATGCATAAGCAGATGCATTGGCTAACCTCGCAACAGTTACCGACGTAACAAATAAAAACAATGCTATTGTGATACACTTATTTAATTTAGAAATCGACCAGGACAAAAATGAGGTAACATTTAACAAGTTAACCTGGGATTGGAGAAACAAAATTGTAAGTTTTTTGCAGAATGGTACCGTGTCTGAAGATAAAAAAGAAGCTCAAGCACTTCACCGGAAAGTTGCACGATACTGCCTAGTTCGTGATACTTTATACCGCAAAATGTTTGGAGGTCCCCTAGCAAGGTGCCTTGGACCCAATCAAACAGAGTACGTGACGAAAAAAGTACATGAAGGACACTGCGGAAACCACGCAGAAGCAAGATCCTTAGTCAAAACCCTTATCAGAGTAGGGTACTATTGGCCTAAAATGGAAGAAGACGCTGAGAATTTCGTAGCTAAATGCGACAAATGTCAACGATATGCTAACAATATGCATCGACCAGCAGAATTACTCCACCTAGTGGTGTCACCATGGCCATTCATGAAATGGGGCATGGATATAGTGGGATCCCTTCCCCCAGCTAACGGAAAGGTACGGTTCTTACTCGTATTAACAGATTATTTCACAAAATGGGTGGAGGCAGATGCTTTTAAACAGGTGCGAGAAAAAGAAGTGAAAAGCTTTATATGGCGACACATAATATGCCACTTTGTTATACCAAAGGAGATCATATGTGACAATGGCCCACAATTCATAGGCTCACAAATCACCGAATTCTTCAAAAGTTGGAAAATCAAACGAATCACTTCATCACCATATCACCCCATAGCTAATGGGCAAGCCGAGTTGACGAACAAAATCATTGTCAATAATTTAAAGAAACGGTTGGAAAAAGTGAAGGGAAATTTGCCAAAAGAGTTACCGGCAGTATTATAGGCTTACAGAATAAAGCAAAAATAGCCACGGGAGAAACTCCATTCGCGCTTGTTTATGGTTCAGAAGCTTTAATATAGGTGAAAATCAGCGAACCAAGCACGAGATTCGCAACAGCAACAGAAGAAACAAACAACGACGAGTTGAGAAAAAATCTGGATTTGCTCGAGCAAAGGAGAGAAGCTGCATTAATACGTATGGCAGCTCAAAAACAAATTATTGAGCGATATTACAACAGAAAATCTCACCTCAGATATTTCAAAATTGGGGACTTCGTTCTTAAAAAAGTCTTCCAATCAACAAAGGAAGCCGGTGCAGGAAAACTAAATCCAAATTGGGAAGGACCTTACAAAGTCCGTGGCATTGTTAGAAAAGGCGCTTATGAGCTGGAGACTATGGACAGGAAGAATTTTACCAACGAGTTGGAATGCTGTTCATTTGAAGAAGTATTACTTCTAAGTAAAAGGAATACCCCCGGTCAGGTATCATTATGTTTGATTTCATTTTTTTACAGTTAAAATTATACTAACCATTTTAGATGATAGGCAAAAAGCTAACCCATCACCAGATGATGATATTAGACCTGCATAGACACGAGGAAGTAACTGAATTCCCAGTCTAGGGTTACAACTTTCTGATGGACATTTTTAAGGGTTAAGCAGTCATCATCTAGACTATATACCTTCGAGTCCCGTATGTTTTTCCTTTTCAAAAAAGGACCACAAGGAAGGAATAGTCAAGTGCTCGAGATTTCATTCTTCAAAGCTCAAACACTTGGGGGACTATACATATGGAAGGCAAAGAAGAAGCAAAGAAGACTATCAAAAATTTCAAAGCTCAAGCCTGAAGATCCATTTTTCCAACAAGTCAACCGTTATTAACAAAATCAAAGAGCCAAAGACAAAAACACAAAGCCTGATTCAGAAACCTTCAAAAAACATATTCGTAAATGTAAACGAATGTTTAGGTTAAAGGCAGAATGTTAGTTACGGGTAAAAATGCATATCCTTGTACTTATTCAAAAACTGTTGTAAATAAAAATAGTTACGGATAAAATAAAAAAAAAAGCATTACCCTTGTATTTATTCAAAAACTGTTGTAAATGAAAACAATTATGGGTAAAAATTCATACCCTTGTATTTATTCAAAATCTGTTGCAAAAGAAAACAGTTACGGTACAAATTCATACCCTCGTATTTATACCAAATCCGTTGTAAGAAAAACAGTTACAAAAGAGTTATAGAAGATACTCAAACACATGTAAAATGTTACAAAAGTTCAAAATAATACAAAGACTTTCTTCATAACATTGTTCAGAAAAAACATGTGAAATTCCTATCTTTCTTTTGTACATTTACACCATTATGAAGTTGAGACGTCTTCTTCATTAAGTATCGATCAAAAAAGGGCCCTCTTTTATAAATCGTGCCTGTTACGAAAAGGTATGATAAATCAAAGCATTTTTCAATGCAAAGTCAAAAACTAAGGAGTAAAACAAAAACCTAAAAAGAAGCATGCAAAGACTTAAGAGTAAAACAAAACTCAAGAAATCGAAAGTCATGCTAATATTAATATTAATATTACGGCAAAAAACTAAGTATTAACTTAGTTTAAGCCGGATTTGTTTGTACAAAAGTTTCCCTTAAGTTGTCAATTGGGGACTTACAAGGACCAAACTTTACCCCCAATGGGACCGGAGGTAACCACCAATTGTTCCAAATAAAGAAAAAAAGAGACCAAGTTCCATAAACTCTTTACTATATGGCGGGTTATCTTCGTTGGCAGGAGGAGCGGCTTGAGATGGCGAGGCTTGTGCAGCAGCTTCATTAGGGACCTCAACTTCAGGTGATGAGATTCTGACTCTGCCGAGACTTTTCAATCGTCTCTTTGGTCTTGGCAATTTCAGCTTCCACGTCAAAATTCTCTTGGCCCATTTACGTCAATGTGTCAAGTCAGGCATTCAAATAAGCCCAACTAACATCGACAGCTGCCTTGTCTTCAAGAGCCTCGTAGTCTTTCTCCCATTGTTCAGCTTCGACTCTTAGCTCATCTTTCTCAGCCACGACAGCATCATGAGAAGCCTGCAAAGGAGCAAGGGATCTTTCCAGAAACTGGACCTTATTTGAAGATTTACGGAGATCTTCTTGGGTCTGGGTAAGCAATTGCACGAGTTCACCAGAGTAAGCCTCCTTTTGATCTAACAAAGCCTTCAGGATCCTTATCTATTCGGTGAAATGGGAAAGCTACTCCGCAAAGGAAGACTCCAAGATGTTTTTATCCTAACCTTCCTGATTTGAAGACGCCTTCTCTATGGCCAGTTCCGCTGCAATAACTCTGATATGATGTTCCAAGGTACATTTCTCCTCCTCCATTGCCTCCATATCAAGTTGTTGACTCTCGTACTGCTCCTTCCAATTGTCAGCCTCGGTATGGAAGTCATTTGCCGATTGCTCCATTTTAACTACTCCCTTCATCAATTATGTGCCTATAAGATTGATCTACATAAAAGGATAAGTTACATACGATAAAAAAAATATGCATATGAAGAAGGAGAAAATTCTACCTTTAGGGACGAGTGCACAATCTCGTTCATCCAAGTTAAGGAGCTGTGACTTTCCATATTAGACTTCTCAACCGGGCCTATCAAGGGCTTTAACCATACACCAGCCTGGCCCGACTTCTTCAAGAGGCTGCCTCCCGCACGAACCTCTATCGTTACTTGCTTCATCACCCCCCTACTGGAAGACCCTACTTTAACAACAGAAGTAGGGGCGGATGAAGGAGCCAAAGATGGAATAGGCTGAGGAGCAGAAATAGGAACGGGAGCAGTAAGCGGAAGTTCCGCAGGAGCAGATTGAGGGAATATAACAAGAGGTGCTTCATCAGAAATTGTACCGAAGCCTTGTTGGAACAGATGATCAATTGATTCATTTACAGGAGAGGGAGTTGCATATTCAGGAGCGGAAAGATCTGATTCAGGTACGGGAGGATCAGAAATGGGAACAGACTCATCATCAGAAATGACTCTCCTCATTCGCGACCTCAGCGAACCCTCCTCCTATTCTTCTTCATCCTCCAAGGTCCGGGACCCACTTGCCTTCCTTTTCTACGAGGAGAAGCCAACAATGATTTCCTGAGCCTTATCCAGGGACAGTTTTGAATCCGACACAGCCGCAGCAGAAATTCCACGAGCAGGAAACCTTAACAAATGAAAGGGATCATATAAGCTCAAGAAGAGAAAGAGAAGAAGTAAAAAAAAACCCTTACCATAGGTTTTCACCTTTCAACCAAACCTCAAAGAGAGGTACTTCCAAGAACGTTCTTATAAAGGAGCGATCAAGAGCAATTTTTCTACCCAATCACGGAAACCGGAGACATTCTCGACGGTTCCCATGGTTGCTGCAGAAGAGAAAGAAACAGGCACGGTACTGATAGTTTATCAAAAACAAAAAAGAAAAGTGAGCAAAAATGTACTCACGTACAAAGTTCCACTTCTCAGGGAAGGGGAGATTTTCTTCACCTACTAAACCTGCAGTAGGGGCAAAAACATATCGAGCATACCATCCTCTATCCTTGTCATCATCCGGAATAACTAACACTTTTTTACTCCTAGCCGCGAGAGTAAAAAATCCTTGGCTGAATAGCATCGGGGAATATAGGTGAATAAGATGATGGAAAGTAAAGGGGGCGGAAGCTAAATTGGCCAAATACCTAAGGCACGCAACTACCCTCCAAACAAGAGGACCGACTTGTCCTAAGCAAACATTGAAGAATCGACATAATTCTATGATAACAGGGTCGATGGGAGGCTTGAATCCTAATGTGAAGGGAAAAGTATATACATAAGAATAACCAGTTCTATAAGAGGTTATTCTTTGGTTATCATTAGGAACTAAAACTAGAAAATCAGACCTCCAACAACAATCTCTGCGTACGAGTGACACTAAACCCTCTGTTATTTGGGTAGGATAAAGGTCATCACTATCATGTGATGACATGGAAGAAAGATGCTCACTCATGTCCTCACTATCCTTGGCAAAAGAATACTCGGCGGGAACAATCTCATTGTCTCTCGGCTCACGAAGTGGTTCATTGTGTTCTCTACTCTTTGATGAAGATCTAGAAGCCCTAGACCTCGAAGAAGACAAAGAAATGTTAGACCGAGAAGATGGCGAAGGAGTAGTATGAGAAGAAGAAGAACCCCTGGAAGGTGTAGAACTTAAACTCCTTAAGTCTACCACCCCTCCTACTCCGGGTTGGAGCAGAAGAAGGAGTCAATTCATCTACAGTAATGATCTTTTTAGGTTGCTGGTTTGAAGAAGACGTGTTCACAAGAATGAAGAATTTAAAAAATAAAGAAATAAGGTTAGAAGATTTTCGTGAAAACAAAGAAAGGAAAAGGGGTATTTATACTCAGAGGCAACCGTCAAAAAATGGAAAAAACAGTAATGTGAAAGTCATAATTGAAACGGTCACTTCATGACTGATGCAGCCGCAAAAAGCCCTAAAAGGCGCTGAATAATTGCAGAACAAATTCGAGAATGAAACATGGCATGGGAATTAAATGGAAGTGACAAGCGACATATACATTCAGAGACGAATGTAATGGTACGAGTGAAACGGCGGCAAAATATTCCCGCCATAAATGAGTATCCACTTACCAAATATTTAATCGATAAATAAATGGTAAGTGGGGGGACTATCTGTATTGGTAAAAATAGGCTTCACATGTGTATTAATTCAGATGACAAGGCAATTCATGTGGAGCAATGAAAACATGAAAGCTGGTTGTGACTTTACAAAGAGGTACGAGACAAAGAGGAACGGAATAGCATACCCACGAGGAAATTAGATACGGGAACCTCAATCTAATTGAGGAGTTGAAGAGACACGGTCAGAATGAATCAAGGCAGAATAAAGGGCAGATTCAAAGATCTGCAATCAATGAGTCAAACGTTACATAATCTTCACGTAACAGCTACGATTAACCATTGTAATGTTACATTAATGTCATTATTAGTCATTAATGCTTAATCATTGTTAAGAGTAGACATTATATTAAGAAATTCCCTATAAAAGGGAGTAAAATATAACTTGTAAGGACACGTTCAAACCACTATTGAAATACACTTACTTTTACACATCTTTGCTGCTTTCTATTTACGAGTCTCATTATAATTATTAGCGTATTCTCTTGGTTATCAGAAACCTGAGTACTTCGTAAAATATCTTTGGCAAAGAATCTAATTCTTTGGTTAAACAGATGCAAAACTTATAAACATAATCAACAGCACAAATGAAACCCTATAGGCAGTATTTCTACCCGACTTAGCAAAAGAAAATAAGAACCCTTCCCAATTTTTACTAAAACACCCCAAAATCTGTTCGTTACAAAATTATTACAGGCCGGAGTAATGAATGAATTACATAATAGTATGAAATAAACTATAGAGAGCCTTTATCAGGCCCAAATACACCTGGGCAACCCAGGCCTTCAAACCATATCAGCTTCGAGGCTCATTTCACAAGAATAAAATAGTCAATAGTGAGTGATTAACCCATAGTACATATAGAACCAGATCTCTAGTGTGTCAAAGTTCCCAAGGGCCTCAGGGACCCAGGGCAATGCTCACACTAGAGAACAAATTCTCAGAAGTTATTTAAAGGAGATTAGGAACCAAACCCCAGTGTGTTAGAGTTCACAAGGGTCTTACATGGACCCCGAGCAGTGTTCACACTGGGGAGTTGAGGATAGAACCTAAAGGACCTAAGAGTGGGAGTTTAAAAGTAGCAACACATAAAAGGAGGCAGAGACAGATTTAAAACAAATTTGATTTTAAAAGAAAACCATCATAATAGAGTTTAGAACACAGAACATGTGGGCATAATTGCACTAAGAAAACAGATTGGCCAGGTTTGCAAAGTACACAGTTTTAAACAAGTTACAATCGGAAAAAAAAAGCCTGATTAAGCTAAGTGTACATGCTGACATTTTCGGACAACCTTGTTTGATCACAGAAATATTTAGGTAAAAAGTATCAAGGCAGACAGTCAGATTGTCACATGAGCCCAAAGGGATGCAAGACACATTGGAAAGAAAGTTATCAGGGCATATGAACGACCGAACAAGAAGTTTAATAACAATACAAGTTTCAAAGATTCAGGACTAATTGACTAATTAACATACTAATATTATCCTAAAGATGCCAAATTCAGAACAAATTCAGGACTAGCAAACAGCATACATGAGACAGGTTAAAAGACATTAAGTTAACCTCTAAGAGGATTCAGATTATTCAAAAATAACCAATTAATAGTATCAACTATGGGATCAGATGAACTCGTAGAAACATAAAAGTGGTAGAATCATGCTCAGAATTTAAACATACTGGGTAGAACAATACAGATTATGGAAACATAGAAAATAAAATGACAAGGGATAATGACTTACCAGTTAGGCAGGAAAGCAAGAAAATACACGACAATAGTCAAGTCCAGAGTTAATTAGCCTTGACTTTCAGCCGGCCAAGACCAGAAACAAACGAGAATCAGAATTAAACCCTAAGTTTTAGTGAGAGTATTGATAGTTCGAGTCTGCCTAAAGGGGAAAGGGGGAGGCTTTAAATAGTGTAGGAACTAAACACATAAACATGGAATGTAATTAATTCAAACAGTCAGTAAAGAAGAAAGAATTTTGAAACCATAGTCTTTAGGTAAACCCCAAAAAATCAGCAGAAAATAAAGACAATCAACTACATATTGCATGCGATGAACATAGACAAGAAATTATTCAATAGAAACACATAGTCGAACCAGATTAGGTTCAGTTGAAAGGGTCTGAAACCCTAATTTAGGGTAAGTAAAACAAATCGACAAAAATAGGTAGATTCTTGCATAATAGGACGAACATAGACGGGATAGTATGGAAAATTAAAGGTTGAACCAGTTTTGATTCGAACCAAAAGAGGATCTGAAAACCCTAACCTTAGGGTTAAGTACGAATCAGTGAAAGATACGAAAAATAATCGTACTTACAAAGAGCAAGTGATGAACACAGACGGAATAAATAACAAGTTAAGGATTTGAACCAATTTTGGTTCGATTCTTACAAGATCTGCTTGCCATATTAGGCAAGCAATTATGTAATACCATGGACGGGTAACCAGTAGGGAGGAAGGGTCAATAAGGCAAGGGGATCGTGGATTGATTCCATTTTTGGATTGGAATCGGAGAGATTCATGAGATGACATCGCTAGGGTTTGACAGAGGAAGATAAAGGTTTGAGAGGATATATAGACGTCAAGGGCTGGGATAATGAAGGTTAGGGTTTAGGATTGGTAGGTTAATTAAAAGGAGGGGAGTGAAGATCAACGACTGTGATTTAAAAGGGATTGGGTCGGTTCCGGACTGGGTTAGGGGTTATGGATTAGGCATTTGGGACAAGGGATTGGGTAGGGGTTTTAGGTAATTGGGCTAAGGGGTTGGGTTAAATCCGGAAATGGTATTTTAGGGGCTAGATTTTAAATACCCATTTTATCCAATAAATAATTTATAAGAAATAGTTAATAAATAATAAAAATATCACTTGTGCAAGAAAAATAATTACTTAACATTATAAAAAATTAAAAATTTATTTTCTATATAAATAATGTAATTATGCATACATATGGGCTATTATTGCAAAATATACAAGGCTAAACAATGCGGATGTAATTACAATAAATACATAAAAAAAATTAAAGTTTAATAAGGATATAAATTATGAGGTTAGATGATAAAATCATCCTAAAAATTATTTGTGATGCAATTAATAATTATTTATATAACAAAAATGCGGGAATAAATTGATTAAAAGCCTTTAAAAATTATAGAAAATCTTGAAAAATGCTTGTATATGTTTATAAATCAAGTGGTGGTGCATATGCACTTATTTTGAGAAATATGAGGGGAAAATTGGGTATCAACAGCTGCCTTCTTTACCCGAGAAAGATGAAAGAGTTGTTGGGTAAAGAAATGATGACCGATTTTGACCGAATAGGGTGATTTGAAAGATATAGGCCACACTCTGGCTTCTGAGCTGCCTACATATCCCTAGTTTTACAGAAATCAGGTCGTGTGTAGTTCTGGATCCAATGATGGAGTAAACCAATGAAGTTGTTGAAAGAACGGACATGGTGTTCCAAATAGGATTAATAGGGGTTTGTAACGGTTATGGGTAAATGAGACTGGGTATCGGATGATGATCGGTTATGTTTGAAATATTTGAACTATATGAACGTTAAATGGAAATCGGAGCAAAAATTTCTCCCACTAGGGGAACGGTTGCTCCTGAGATTACCTGCAAACTAAAGATACAATTGCATGCAAGTATGTATAAATTATTGCGTAAATTTAGACATGATGAAAATTCCCTATGGACCATGAAGACTGTCTCTGGACGGTGAGGATGACGTCCTTAGACCATGGTCTCCCGGGCCATGATTTATATTTTAAGGGATTCGCAAGCCATGAAATGATGTTATCGAGCCATGAAGATGGTGCCTCCGAACCATGATGCCTTTGAATAATGATGTGCAAGATTGAGAGATCCTCATGCCATGGCATGGTGTCTTCTGGATATGAGGATGATGCCTTCAGACTATGACGCCTTTGGACAAGTTGGCTACATATCAGCCCATGAGGTGCAGAGACATGATGCTAGAGGTAATAACAAGACAAAGCTTTGTCTTGCGTAGGGAAGGCAATGCTTAGCCTTATGCAAATAGAGAGGCAGGGCTTAGCCTCATGCAAGAATTGAGACAGGGCTTAGTATTATGTAAAGAGAAGGCAATGCTTAGCCTTATGCAAATGAGGAGGCAGAACTTAGCCTCATGCAAGGTTTGAGACAGGGCTTAGTCTCATGCAAAGAGAAGGCAATGCTTAGCCTTATGCAAATGGGGAGCAGAGCTTAGCCTCATGCAGGAATTGAGACGTGGCTTAGTCTCATGCAAAGGGAAGGCAATGCTTAGCCTTATGCAAATGGGGGGCAGGGATTAGCCCCATGCAGGAATTGAGACAGGGCTTAGTCTCATGCAAAGAGAAGGCAATGCTTAGCCTTATGAAAATGGGAGGAAGAGCTTAGCCTTATGCATGAATTGAGATGGAGCTTAGTCTCATGCAAAGAGAAGGCAATGCTTAGCCTTATGCAAATGGGAGGCAGGTCTTAGCCTCATGCAAGTGTAAGAGTAAGAGTAAGAATGAAGTGTTCTTAGATGGAAACGTGTTTTATGCATAGCAATTATGTTGTTGTAACGATGCTTATGGTGATGACCTATTCCTGCATCCAAAGAAAATTTGTGAGTTTTGCGGGGGAGGTTAGTTCGTGCCTTTGTCTGCTTGCTCTGCTCCAGTCTTCCCGAGGGTCCTGTTCAAATCACCATGGGTAGCACTTGGCTAAAAAGTAAAGTTTCTTTTCAAAAGTATGCGTGTTTAGTTTTCAAAAACATAGTAGTATGAAAATTTGAAATCATAGTAGTAACTGTGACATTATTAGAGACATTGCGACCTTCTTGCTACAAAATTTTGAGGATCCTCCTCAAAATTCTGCCCCAGTTAACTGAATGACCTTCTGGCTATCCCGTATACTGTTGTTGGCTCAACTTGCTTCGGAATTTTGAGGGTCCTCCTCAAAATTCTGCCCCAGTTTCTGATTGTGGGAAAAAATTGAAATTTTATTGAATTGTGACCGAACCCACAGGGATGTCCATGTACTCCCTCTTAAAGGGGAATCGGGTCAAAAGTAGTTCAATGACATCATATGAAGAAACATAAATAGTTTAAACATAGTATCTTTTGACTGCATCTGAATTGATAGGCTTTGGCCAGATTTCTCCAGCCATTTCTGTGACTATGAGTGCTCCTCCTGTTAATACTCTATGAACCATGTAAGGACCCTTCCAGTTGGGTGATAATTTCCCTTTAGCTTCATCTTGATGTGGAAAGATATGTGTCAACACCAGCTGCCCCGGTGTGAACTATCTTGGTTTGACACTTTTGTTGAAAGCTCTGGACATTCTATTCTGATAAAACTGATTGTGGCACACTGCATTCATCCTTTTTACATCTATGAGGGATAATTGCTCATAGCGGCTCCTTATCCATTTTGCATCACTGAGTTCGGCTTCTTGTATGATTCTCATAGAAGGAATTTCTACCTCGGCGGGAATGACAGCTTCGGTACCATAAACCAGCAAATATGGAGTTGCCCCGGTTGATGTGCGGACTGTGGGACGGTATCCTAATAGGGCAAATGGTAACTTCTCGTGCCATTTCTTATGATTCTCTACCATTTTCCTTAGTATCTTCTTGATGTTCTTGTTGGCAGCCTCCACGGCTCCGTTCATTTGAGGCATGTATGTTGTGGAATTCTTGAGCTTGATTTTGAAGGTTTCACACATGGATTTAATCAGATCACTGTTGAGATTGGTTCCATTTTCAGTGATGATAGACTTTGGAACCCCGAATATACAAACGATACGATCCCTGACAAAATCTGCGATGACTTTCTTGGTTACAGCTTTATAGGACGTAGCTTCAACCCATTTAGTGAAGTAATCGATGGCCACTAAAATGAAGATGTGCCCTTTCAAATCAATGGGTTCGATTGGATCAATGAAATCCACTCCCAAGCAGCAGAAGGCCAAGGTGCACTTGTTGCATTGAGTTCGTTTGACGGCACCCGTATGATGTCAACATGTATCTGGCATTGGTGGCATTTCTGGACGTACCGTATGCAATATGTTTCCATAGTCATCCAAAAGTATCCGGCCCTGAGTATCTTCTTAGCTAGGAAAAACCGTTCATATGTGGACCGTAAGTTCCGGCATGTATCTCCTCGAGCAATTTGGAAGCCTCTTTGGCGTCAACACACCTTAACAGTCTTAGATTGGGAGTTCTCTATACAAAATTCCTCCTCTTTAGAAGAAGTGATTTGACAGCCTCCGTAGTGTGCGCTTCTGAGTATGGTTTGCATGCTCTGGGTATTCTCCTTTTGTCAAATATTCCTTGATGTCGTGGAAGCATGGATTTCCATCTGCCTCTTCTTCGACATGAGCACAGTATGCCAGCTGATTATGGATTCTCACCAGAATGGGATCAATGAAATTCTTGTCTGGATGTTGTATCATTGAGGGCAGGGTGGCCAATGCATCTGCAAATTCATTCTAAATTCTGGGGATATGTCGGAATTCTATCTTTGTGAAACTCTTCTTCATATCTTGTACATGATGTAGATACTGTAGTATCTTGGTGTTTTTGGTAGCCCACTCTCCTTATACCTGATGTACCAGCAGGTCTGAATCACCAATTACCAGTACTTCCTCAACATTCATGTCGACAGCCAAATTGAGCCCTAATATGCAGTCTTCATATTCCGCCATATTGTTGGTGCACGGAAATATGATTTTTGCGGACACCGGGTAGTCCTGACCGGTTTTTGATACCAAGACGGCTCTGATACTGACTCCTTTGAAATTCGTAACTCCGTCAAAAAACATTCTCCAATCGTCGTAAGCTTCAGCAATGTCCTCTCCTACGAATGACACTTCTTCGTTAGGAAAATACATTTTTATTGGTTCGTATTATCCTCCTACAGGATTTTCGGTATGATGATATGGCCTGCTCTTCTCTTCCCGTCTTGTCATGATATCCCAAAACACAACCTAAATCCCTATCTAACACTGCAAGGTAGAGTAATAGTGGTCTACCAGGTTCTGGCGGGACTAAAATTGGCGGTGCGGACAGGTATTCCTTGATTTTGTCAAAAGCTTTTTGACAATCCTCGGTCCAAATGGTCGCGACATCCTTCTTCAGCATTTTGAAAATTGGTTCACATATTATTGTGGACTGTGCTATGAAGCGGTTGATGTAATTGAGGTGTCCCAAGAAACTCATCACGTCCTTCTTGTTCTTTGGTGGTGGTAATTCTTGGATAGCTTTAACCTTTGATGGGTCCAACTCGATTCCGCTGCGGCTGACGATGAATCCCAACAATTTTCCGGCAAGAACCCTAAATGCACATTTTGCGGGATTCAGCTTTAGATTGTACTTTCGCAAACGGTCAAAGAACTTTCTCAAGTCTGCTATGTGATCTATGGCTTTCTTGGATTTGATGAGGATGTCATCAACATATACCTCTATTTCCTTATGTATCATATCATGGAAGATGGTTGGCATAGCCCTCATGTAGGTGGTCCACCATTATTTAGACCGAACGGCATTATTTTGTAGCAATACACTCCCCATGGCGTAATGAAAGTTGTTTTCTCTACGTCTTCTTCGTCCATCCAAATCTGATGATAACCCGCGAAGCAATCTACGAAGGATCGGAGTTCATGCTTAGGCAATTGTCGATCAGAATGTGTATATTTGGTAGTGGAAAATCAACTTTGGGACTTGCTCTGTTTAAATTCTTATAGTCGACACACACCCTGACTTTCCTGTCTTTCTTTGGAACCGGCACTATGTTGGCTAACCAGGTTAGGTACTCAACTACCCTGAGGACTTTGGCTTTGATCTGCTTGGTGACTTCCTCCTTGATTTTTAGGCTCATGTCTGGTTTGAACTTTTGGAGTTTCTGCTTCACTAGCAAACACATTGGATTGGTAGGAAATTTATGAGCCACTATGGATGTGCTCAAACCGGTCATGTCATCATACGACCATGCGAAAATGTCCTCATATTCTCTCAGGAAGCGAGTGTATTCTTCCTTCTCTGACGGCGGCAAGTGGATGCTTATGCGAGTTTCTTTGATGGTTTCAGAATCTCCCAAATTAACTATCTCAGTTTCGTCTAGGTTGGACTTGGGCTTGTTCTCAAAATTCTCCACTTCTTTGATAATTTCCTCAGGTACCACATCTTCTTCCTCTATCTCTCCTGAGTCACTGTCCTTGTGTTGCGTTGTCTCATTACATGTCACAGTCGTTGGTTCATCAAGATAAGAAATATTAATGCTGTAGAGAAAAAGATATGAAAAAATAGTAATAATAAAACATCAAGTCGTTGGTAAATATTAAAATGTCAAACAAAGCGATTTTCAATAACTCAGACAATGAAATGAAACACTAAAAATATTGTTTAAAACAAAATGCTCAAGAAGAATTGTTTTAAAAAATAAATGATGCTAGCAGCCATGCTATCCCGGGACTCGTCGGGCCCTTGATGGTGTAACGGTCCAGTTTCTGAGAAATGCTCCCCTCTCCACTGTCTGAATGGTAAGGCCTTCTTCTTCCTCCTTCCTCAACTATCACACTGCAATCCATATCTTCATCTTCTAGGAACAGACTCCTTACCCCATCCAAAGCTTCTTCTTCTTCGGATCCCCATATTGTATCGGCCTGATGAAAAGTCTGATTCAGATGCGGCATTGGTTGTTCAAGAGGGTAATAGGGACCACGCCATGGTGGCGACCAATTCTGATACTCGTGCCAGGTGTACTGATATCCAAGTCCAAAGGTTGTACCATGACGTTTTGGCTATATTGGTTTGGTGATACCCTTACCGATCCCCTTACCAGGTTCATACCTTGCCCCTCCCAGTATGATCTCTATTTTTCTACTCCACCATTTATCCTTCTCGATCGCGTTAACACGCTCAATGCGATGGTAGGTCTCTCCACCCAACATCCTTTTATTCTCTACAACCGGAACAGTCTGATTGGTGTAAATGGGGTTGCTCCCATCTCCATGGGTGATTACCTCTTGATGATTACGTTCAAATTTCACCGCTTGGTGCAAAATGGATGCAACAGCCCCAGCGGCATGTATCCAGGGTCGTCCCAACAGCAAATTGTAGGAGGCAGATATGTCTAGCACCTGAAATTAGACATCGAACCAAGTAGGACCCATCTGCAAACATAAATTGGTTTCCCCAATCGTGGCTCTTTGCGACCCATCGAATGCCTTCACATTCATAGTTCCTGCTCGTATTTCATGCAAGCCCTTGCCCAACCTTTTCAGAGTTGTCAGCGGACAGATGTTAAGGTTGGACCCTCCGTCTATCAAAACCCTGGCGATGAACTTATCATTGCTTTGCACTGTGATGTGTAGTGACCTGTCATGGCTCAATCCTTCAGGTGGAAACTCGTCTTCGTGAAAGGTGATCTTATGGCTCTCCAGCACTTGCCCCACCATGTTGGCCATTTCTCCGCTAGTAATATTGTTGGGTACGTATGCTTCATTCAACACTTTCATCAGAGAATTCNGGTCCATCAGGGCAAACATCTCGAACGAACCAATTGGCACAAGAACCGTACATGCACAGGAGATAAACGTGATCTGTGAATTATCCACAAACTAAGAGGTTGTCTCCTAATGCGAAAAGGTTGCAAGTTGATAAGGGGTTAGAGTTCGAGTTCAGCAAGGACAGAAATAAAGGAAGGAAGTTGAGTTAAACACAAACTCTTCCACCAAGGAAGAGTTGCATTAGAACTAAACAAGAACATCTCAACTTCTGGCGCCATATAATGTTGAAGTATTCCTACTGAAGATTCATTTGAACAAAGACAGAATTGAAGTAAGAACTAAAGGCAAAATTACCAGAGAAATTTTGCAAGCAGAATCCTTGTGCGACACAAAGGCTACTGACCAGCTAGAAGAACCAGTTCCATCTGTTTGTCTTTCGAGTCTATTTGGTTGTAGCAGGTGATTTAATATTGTATGTTTCAGCTTTATTAGAAGCAATTGTAATAAGTACGCATTGTTCAAGTTAGAGTTAACGTGAAGCTTGTCGCAATTAGCTAGGGGCTAGTTTGCTACAAAGGGGCTAGAGTTAGTCCTAGGTTTACAAAAGAGTTTATTTTGTAAATGTTGTTTGGCTCAGAGTTGTAGTGAAGAGTTTGGGAAAATCCTACTGAGGAGTAGGTCGTGGTTTTTTCACCTTTTGAGCCAGGTGTTTTCCACGTAAAAAT
>ML393976.1:38620-61876 GCA_005239525.1 Nicotiana knightiana | reverse complement strand
AAATCACCCCCCCCCTTGTGTGGTATTGACGTATAAAACATCAATTGGTATCAGAGCAGGTTATCCTTGAAAAGGCTAACACCTTGGAAAAGATCAAAATTAGTGCACCACCTGGAAATTGGGAGGATCAATCAACTGCAAGGCCACCACTCTTCAATGGCCAGTATTACTCCTGGTGGAAGAACAGGATGAAGGACCACCAGATTAGAGAAAACTATGAACTCTGGGACATAGTCACTGATGGTCATCTAGCTACCATGATGAAGACTGCTGAATGTAGATGTACCAAAGACTAGAGCTGACTGCACTGCTGAGGACCTGAAGAAATAGGAGAAGAATGCAAAGGCTAAGAAGTGGCTAGTGTGTGGACTAGGTCCAGACGAGTATAGCAGAATCCAAAGTTGCACCACTGCCAAAGAAATCTGGGATACCTTGCAAGTATCCCATGAAGGAACACCTCAGGTAAAAAGATCAAGAGGTACTCTTATTTACTCACAGTATGAAAACTTCACTATGAAAGAAGGAGAGACAATCCAAGAGATGTACACAAGGTTCACAACTTTGATAAATGAACTTAAGTCTCTTGGTAGAGTCATTCTTGAAGAGGACAGGGTAGAGAAGATCCTGACAAGGGTCTTACCATTCTCCTGGGAAAGCAAAATCACGGTTATCCAGGAATCCAAAAATATGGCAACCCTCAGATTGGATGAACTAATTGGAAACCTTACTGCCTATGAACTTAGAAGGCAGACAATGAAGATGGATGGTCCAAAGAAGGAGAGGAGTATAGCACT
The DNA here is from genome assembly GCA_005239525.1 of Nicotiana knightiana. Lineage (NCBI taxonomy): Eukaryota > Viridiplantae > Streptophyta > Magnoliopsida > Solanales > Solanaceae > Nicotiana > Nicotiana knightiana. Next base: position 61,082 of record ML393976.1, on the reverse strand, counting down.
GAGAATCACTGAGGGAGANCAAGAAAACCACAACAAAAGCTATGGTTGCTGCTTGGGGGGAAAGCTCAGATGAAGAATCAGAAGATGGTGAGAATGAAGATCAGGCGCTCATGGCAATTGGAGAATCCGATGAGGAATCACATGTGTACGATATTTTCCCCTATTGTATTGAATCAATAAAAAAAAGAGGTCAGTGCTACGGCCCCCTATGAAGAACCAGAGGTAAGTATCTCCCATCTTAAAAACAAAATAAAGTTCCTATCTAAGGAAAAACTCTCTGAGTTGCTATTTGATTTCATGGATGATTCCGAAGAAACAACCAAAGAGAAGGAACAACTCTCTACAGAATGTGAAATGCTAAAAGAAAAATGATGAACCTGGAAATCAGACTAAGTGAATCTGAAAAGAAAAACACCGTTTTGTTGAACCAGGTTCATCCACTTGAAACTGAGATTCTAGAACTAAAATCTGAAAACTTAAAGCTAAAGCTAGGATCCAGTAAAAAGGTTGTTGATCATTCTCATATCATGTTAGAAGAAAATATGGGAAAACTAAAAGATAAGATGTATGCCAAATATGAACAGATAAGAACTCTTAAAGAAGAACTTGGCAAAGTCAAACATGAATTAGATCGAACTTGTAAATGGAATAAATCCTCTGATGCCTTGATATGGCTTCAAGAGAATCATAGTAGAAACCGGAGAGGGATTGGCTTTGGGAGTCAATTGCCCAAGTGGGATCCCAAAAGCAAGTATCTCACTCTCCCTGAGAACAAAATCTGCACCCACTGTGGTAAGACTAGCCACTACAAAATTGAGTGCACTGCAAAAGAGCAGGCCAGTCGAAGAAATGAGAGTTTTGTTAAAAAGAAAAACTGGCTACCAAATTAGTCCAAAAAAAGCTTAATTCATCCATTCTCTCACAGAAAAGGACCCAAACTAGTTTGGGTTCTTAAAACTAACCCCTGATTTCTTTTTGTAGGTTCAAGTGAGAGGAGGCAGCCAAATTTGGTATTTGGATAGTGGCTGCTCAAAGCATATGACAGGGAACAAGGAACAGTTCCTTTCACTTGAAAGCCTCAAAGGAGGAAATGTCTCCTTTGGAAATGGAAAGAAAGGTGAAATTATTGGGGTTGGTAAGGTAGCTAAGGATGACACATGTTCCATTGAACATGTGTACCTGATAGATGGCTTGAAATATATCCTGATCAGTGTGTCACAACTGTGTGACAGAGGTAACCTGGTTGCCTTTACTTCCACAAAATGTTTTGTGATTAACCTGCTTACTGACAAGATTGTTTTGCAAGAAAAAAGAATTAATAATATCTATGTCATAGACTTGTCCACACTGTCTGAAAATGAAATCACTTGTCTAAGTGTGTTGGACAGTTATCCCCTCCTATGGCACAAAAGACTTTGTCACGCAAGTCTAATCAGCTAAACAAACTAGTCTCTAAAGACTTAGTGGTAGGGCTTCCTAACATTAAGTTCAAGGAAGACAAAGTTTGTGAGGCATGTGCAAGGGGGAAGCAGGTAAGATCCTCTTTCAAAAGTAAGAAAATGGTCAGTACCACCAGGACGTTGGAACTGGTTCATATGGACCTATGTGGTCCTATGAGAACTCTGAGCAGAGGTGGTAAGAAATATGTAATGGTGCTAGTTGATGACTATTCAAGGTTCACTTGGACCTTATTTCTGACATCTAAGGATGAAGCATTTGATATGTTCACCTCATTTGTTAAGAAAACTCAAAATCAGTTAGGAAATCAACTAGCATCAATAAGATCTGATCATGGTACTGAATTTGAGAATGCAAAGTTTGCTGAGTTCTGTGATGAACATGGTATCAATCACAATTTTTCTGCCCCTAGAACCCCACAGCAAAATGGAGTTGTTGAAAGAAAGAATAGAACTCTTGAAAATATGGAAAGAACCATGCTTCTTTCTAGCAAACTACCTCATAGCTTTTGGGCAGAATCAATAAACACTGCATGCTACATAATAAATAGATGCATGACCAGGCCTCTGGTAGAGAAAACTCCTTATGAATTACTTAAAGGGAGAAAGCCCAACATATCCCACCTTAGGGCTTTCGGATGCAAGTGCTTTGTGCACAATAATGGCAAAGATTCCCTAGGAAAATTTGATCCCAGAAGTGATGAGGGAGTATTCTTGGGATATTCATCACATAGAAAAGCTTATAAAGTGTATAATAAAAGAACTATGTGTGTAGAAGAGAGTGTACATGTTGTCTTTGATGAAACTAACACTCTTGCTGAGAGACAGGAACCAAAAGATGAGGAGCTTGGACTGGTAAGAAGCAGTGAAAACATTGAAGCAAATATGGAAGATGGAAAAGGTGATGGACCAGGTCCAACTGCCCCAAGCAACATGACAGGGAGAACTCAACATGTGAATCTTGACCCTGATCTTGTTCCACAACAACAAGGCACCATGGAACTATCTAGAAGTGAACAGTTGGTTCTCAAACCACATAGATATCAGAGTTCTCACCCTCTTGAGAACATCATAACGTATCTGACATCTGGAATCAAAACAAGATCCTCCTAGAAAAATTTGTGTGCGTTTGATGCCTTTCTATCCTTGATTGAACCAAAGAACATTGGTGAAGCCCTACAGGATGCTGACTGGGTAAATGCCATGCAAGAAGAGCTGAATCAATTTGAAAGAAGTCAAGTATGGCACTTGGTACCCAGACCACTAGACAGATCAGTGATTGGCACAAAGTGGGTCTTCAGGAACAAGCTCGATGAGGATGGAACTGTTACAAGAAACAAGGCTAGACTGGTTGTTCAAGGATACAGTCAAGAAGAGGGAATTGACTATGATGAGACCTTTTCCCCTGTGGCAAGACTGGAGGCAATCAGACTTCTTATAGCATTTGCTGCACACATGGAATTCACTCTCCATCAGATGGATGTTAAGAGTGCCTTCCTCAATGGCTATCTGAAGGAAGATGTATTTGTCAAACAGCCTCCAGGTTTTGAAAGCAAGGAGTCACCTGACCATGTATACAAACTTGACAAGGCTCTTTATGGTCTCAAACAAGCACCAAGAGCATGGTATGAGCGTCTATCAAAATTCCTGCTAGAACATGGATACAAACGAGGTAAAATTGACAGCACCTTGTTCTTAAAGGAAAAGGGTAAAGAACTCCTGGTTGTGCAAATATATGTGGATGATATCATATTTGGGGCGACTTCTGAAAAATTGAGTAAGGAATTTGCTATACTTATGGGGAGTGAGTTTGAGATGAGTATGATGGGTGAGCTAAACTTCTTCTTAGGCTTGCAAATCAAGCAAAACTCAAATGGAACAATGATCCATCAACAAAAGTATGTGAAAGAATTGCTCAAGAAATTTAAAATGGAAGACTCAAAGGAAATAGAAACCCACATAGCCACAACTACAAATTAGATGTGGATGAACCTGGTTCATCCATTGATCAGAAGCTATACAGAGGGATGATTGGGTCTCTATTATATCTCACTGCCAGCCGACCTGATATTGTGTTCAGTGTAGGACTGTGTGCTAGGTTTCAGGCAAAACCAAAGGAGTCCCACCTAACTGCAATGAAGAGAATTTTGAGATATCTGAAAGGCACCACTGATTTGTGCCTTTGGTATCCTAAAGGTAGTAATTTCGACCTTGTAGGATATGCTGATGCTGATTATGCAGGTTTCCTGGTTGACAGGAAAAGTACTTCAGGCATGGCTCACTTTTTGGGCTCCTTCCTTGTGTCTTGGGCCACCAAGAAACAAAATTCAGTAGCGCTGTCTACTGCTGAGGCAGAANAGAACCCGGTTCATCATAAAAGAACTAAGCACATAGATGTTAGACACCATTTCCTAAGGGATAACTATGAAAAAGGAATGATCTCAATCGAATTTTGTGCTACTGACCAACAAATTGCAGATATCTTTACTAAAGCACTAAGTAGGGAGCATTTTTAGAGAAACCGGCTTGAATTAGGGATGATTAATATCACCTAATTGAAAAACAAAAAAAAATGAAAAAAAAATTTTGGCTAGAAACACTAACATAGATAATCAACCAAACTAATCATTGCTCAGTATCATGACTTTACTGTCATACTCTCTTGACATGTATTAATATGATTACCTGGTTGCTAATGATGTTTGTTTATCTTTGTAAATTGAGGAAAATTAAAGACTTTAACACGATGAACATGGTTCATCCCTGCCGGTTCATTTGACTGACAAGGTACGTGCTCATCTCCATACAATTATTGAATTAATTACAGTCACACATGACCAGGACTCTATCTATATGTGGTTCATTTCGAATTCTTTGTATTTATCCCTAAATGAACCTGTTCCAAGAAGTCTCATCGCTACTTAATTAGCCTAGAGTTAGGGGACTCTTAACTGTCTAATCAATGACACTCCTACATCTATTAGACTCCCACTTGAGTAACTATTCTGCCCGTTGTAAAATTAATAGCCACATCTTATAAAAGGGCCATCATTCATTCCCCTCTTCATAACATCATTAAGTTGAACCAAGTTCTCTATTCTTCTCTAACCAAAACTGATCATCTCTTTTCTTCCAAAATTCATAACAATGTCTTCACCACCCCCTGCTTCATCTTCCTACACAAACTCTGACCATGGGGAAGAAAATTCCAGTCCTAATTCTCCTTCAGTTTACAGTTCACATTCACCAAACAGATCTTCATCCCCCCAAAACCCTCCAGTTCTTGAACCCACTCCTGAACCCACACCTAACCCTACTCCAGCCCCCAGGGCACGAAGAGTAAAAGTTTTGGCCAGAAAATCAGTTGCTTCTGGCTCTCGTGCAAGATTCTTGAAAGAAATTATTAAAGCCAGTTTGGTTCATGAGTCTGAATCTTTAAGTGAATCCTTCAAATCCGCTAATGAGGATGAAGCACCAGGTTCATCCAGTTCTGAGCAAGGTAATCTTGAAGTTGAATCTGAAACTGCTACTACTGAAAACAGGTTTGTGTTGGTTGGGTCAGTATTTGATGTAGAAGTGCCGGATAGGCAAAGAAAACTGGGGAAAAATCTTGAGAGAGAGGGATAAGGAGGTTTTGTAAGGGGATATAGGGAGGACGGTGCCACATTGGCTATTTATGGCCCCGCTCCTGTGATTAATGAAGAAGGAGTCACAGATTTAGGGGGAAGTGTTGCTGGGGAAGCACTAGTAGGTTTAGAGAGCCTACAAGAATCAATAGATGAACCTGGTTCATCTGTTGAGGAGACATTGGCTGAGATGCTGAGGAAGCTAAGGAGTCCTACAATCCCAAGAGTAAAAGAACTTCAAAATCAAAGAAGGCTACTACCCCAAAGAAAATAAAAGTTTCTATACTTGCTGATGTTTCTGCCCCAAAGGTTCGTGCTACAAGAAGTGTTGTTCGACAAGGAGTAGAGGAGTTAGAAAGGGCTCTGAGAGAGAGCAAGAAAAAGAAAGCTGCCAAGGGAAAGGCAAAGGTAGGAGAGCCTATTGAGGTTGTTATAGTTGATGATGAGACGATGGACCTAGTCCATCATGAGGAGCAGCCGGCTCCAGTTGTGATTGAGACACCTAAGCCCAAGAAGGCTAAGGCTTCTTCAAAGAAGTCAGCTTATGTGTCTGCCACACCTCAAGCACTGCTAAAAGGACCAGGTCCAAGGACAGGAAAGTGAAGGTTGTTGAAGAAGAAAGAGAATGGAGTGGAGGAGAAGAGGAAATCTCTAGTGAGCAATCTAACAAACTCACCATGTTTGGCAAGCGTACTATTCTTAAATGAAAGCTGGTGAGAGATCTGGAAGAATCAGGAATGATCTTTTTGTTGAATGCACTGGATGTACAGGGATGGAAGGACATGGTCCTTCACCTGGAAGGAAGGCTGGCAAGGAATGAATTGGTGGAGTTTATGGCTAATGCAAGAGTGAAGGATGGTAGGTTAACCTCCACAGTCAAGGGGATTCAGATCACATTTGATGCAAAGGAGCTGGGAGAGATTCTGAATATCCCTGTTGAGGGCTATGATGATTACACTAGGCAAAGATGGCCCAGTCTCGATGGAATGGCTTCAGCTCTCAACACAACCAGATTCTTTTGTGAAATGAGAAGGAACTTGAGCCAAGGCCAGTGTTCGAAATTGACATGAAGCCCCAGAACAAGCTACTCTTCGAATTTGTGATCAAGTTTCTGCTGCCAAGACAAGAGCGTAGGCACATCGCCAGTTACATAGACTTAACACTTATGGAGTGCATGTACAGGGGAAAGCAGATTAACTGACCAGCTTTCATCATTCAGCTCTTGGACAGAGTTGTAAATGGAACCAAATCACACGCTATTCCTTATGGCTTTATTCTGACAGCTGTGCTTGCCCACTTTGAGGTTCTTGTGAAGAAAGCTGAGATGGCTACTGCTAAGGATTATTTTGGGAAGAACACTTTGCTGACATGTGATTATATTGTCAATGTTCCTGAGGATGAACTTGGTTCATCTAGGAAGAAGCCAGTCAATAGCAAAGTCAGGTCATTGGTGCAGGAAGGAGAGATAAAGGATGCGGAGATCCTTCGATTGAATTCTCGCCTTCATGAGATTGAAGATGAGCGGGATGCTCTCAGATATGAACTAGCCAAGGAGAAGGAGAAAAATGAAGGTGTTCTTCAACAAATGCTTTCTCTCCTTCAAGCCAAGACCCCAACCTCATCTGCCCATTCCCCACCTTAGGAATTGCAGAGCTACCAAAAACCCCTCATTGCCTAGTTCGGGTTTTGTTCTATTTCTATTTTTGTTGTTTCTGCTCATAGTAGTGACTGCTTTAGTTTTTTTGTATGGTGCTTGAATTGCGTACTAATCAATGAATTCTGCTATTTTTGTTATTGACTTGTCTCAGTTTCTTAGATAGATTACATTTATTGGTTTCTTTTGATGATTAATCATGTTTGCACCTGCAGTTGCCTCAATATCCATGAGTAATTGTTAACGACTCTGGTAAGTTTATCATTTTGCAACTTTTTGATGATGCCACAAGGGGGAAGATATGTGCTTTTTCAAAATTTCAAAAAGTTGTGATATTTATAACCTAATGAACCTGGTCTCTCCATGATAAATGCTTAAAACCATACAAAGTGTTTGAAGTTTATACAGGGTTAAGCACAGAGTTTGTCATCATCAAAAAGGGGGAATTTGTTGACCCAAGTCACTGCATGGTTTTGAAGATTGACAAATGCCTACCCAGTTGAACCAGGTCCGTTGGGGCAAACATCTCGAACGAACCGATTGGCACAAGAACCGTACATGCACAAGAGATAAACGTGATCTGTGAATTATCCATAAACTAAGAGTTTGTCCCATAATGTGAAAAGTTTGAAAATTGATAAGGGGTTAGAGTTCGAGTTCAGCAAGGACAGAAATAAAGGAAGGAAGTTGAGTTAAACACAAACTCTTCCACCAAGGAAGAGTTGCATTAGAACTAAACAAGAACATCTCAACTTCTGGCGCTATATAATGTTGAAGTATTCCTACTGAAGATTCATTCGCACAAAGACAGAATTGAAGCAAGAACTGAAGGCAAAATTACCAGAGAAATTTTGCAAGCAGAATCCTTGTGCGACACAAAGGCTACTGACCAGCTAGAAGAACCAGTTCCATCTGTTTGTCTTTCGAGTCTAGTTGGTTGTAGTAGGTGATTTAATATTGTATCTTTCAGCTTTATTAGAAGCAATTGTAATAGGTACACATTGTTCAAGTTAGAGTTAACTTGAAGCTTGTCGCAATTAGCTAGAGGCTAGGTTGCTACAAAGGGATTAGAGTTAGTCCTTAGGTTTACAAAAGAGTTTATTTTGTAAATGCTGTTTGGCTCAGAGTTGTAGTGAAGAGTTTGGGAAAATCCTACTAAGGAGTGGGTCGTGGTTTTTTCACCTTTTGAGCCAGGTGTTTTCCACGTAAAAATCTCTGTGTTTTTACTTTGCTGCATTTATTATTCCGCACTAGTAGAAGTTGGAACACCAAGAAGAACCAGGTTCTTCTATTGAGACAGCACTCAAAAATTGGACACCACACAAATCAACCCCCCCCCCCTCTTGTGTGGTATTGACGTATAAAACATCACTATGCGCCTCAAAATTTTGTAGCAGTGACATGACGGATATCTGGGCGGGAGTTTTGTTTAGATGATCAACGACAAAGTATTCTCTTGCCTGTACTTTCCTCTAGAGATCATCTGGACCAGTTTCGATGATGGGTTGTTTGGTCGCAGCTTCCTTACTTGTCCCTCCCAAATTTTCAGGTGTGTAGATTCTTCCAGTTCTGGTCATCCCTTGTGCAGCACCGGATTCTTCCATTTTTTCTTTCCCTTTTCTCCTAGCTTCGGCAACATAATCCCAAGGTACAGTGTTGGATTTAAAGGGCGGTGTGGATGCCACCATCATAGTGAAGGGCGTGGTTACTTCTACCTCAAATGGAGTAGGTGTAGATGTTGGTGTTGTCACTTCAACTTCAAACGGAGCTGATGCAGCTACCTCAACTTCGACTGGCGGCTATATCTATACCACAATGGGAGTGAGTGTGACTGCAGGTTTCTTAGGGTCGTCGCCTTCCCGAATAAGCCCAATTGACCCTTCTGGATCCCATTCTTCATCAGTTTCTATCACATTTACTCATTCACCCCTATGATCTGGGAGGGGGTCATTGCGGACATTGGGTGTGGCTTCCTTCGCTTGTATGACTTTCGTATCAATCAATATTTGAATCTTGTCTTTCAGAGTGCGGAATTCGTCAATGGTATGTCCCTTCATGCCCGAATGGTATGCACATGTCTTGTTTGGGTTGACCCATTGGGAGGAGTTTTCCATGGACACAGCGGGAATAGGAGTGACATATCCGACCGCTTTTAATCGTTCATAAATTTGGTCAATGGGTTCAGCAATAGGGGTGTACTGTCTGGGTGGTCTGTGATCGGGTCTGGGTTTTTGATAATTTGGACAAGTTGGAGGTGAATGATAGTAGGCTGGCTGGGTGTTATAATTGTGATAGGCAGTAGCGGGTTGAGTATATATGGTAGGTGAAGGTTGGTATGTGGGTGGAAGTGTTTGGCATGTGAGTGGAGATTTTGGACCCTAGGCTACCATCACTGCCCCTATATGTTTCTTCTTTTATATGCCTCCTGATTGTAATGCTTTTTTTGTAGCCTGCAATGCCTCAACATTTGTCATCATTCCGCTCTTAATCCCTTCTTTAATCCTTTCCCCGATCTTGATGATGTCGGAGAACTTCTGATTCTCAATGACCATTAACCTCTCATAGTATTGTGGATCCTGGGCCCTAACGAAAAATTTGTTCATTTGCTCTTCTTCTAGTGTCGGCCTGACCTTTGGAGCTTCTGACCTCGATCGAGTAGCATACTCGCGGAAAGTCTCTGTCGATTTCTTCTTGAGGTTCTGTATGTAGAAGACATCCGGTGCATTTTCTGTATTGAACCTGAATCTATCCATGAAGTCTGATGCCATGCTTACCCAATTAGCCCATTTCTTAGGATTTTGATTTATTTACCAAGCTAGGGCGTATCCAGTGAGACTTCTCATGAACAGCTTCATGCGAATCCTTTCATCCTTCCCAACCCCTATGAGATTGTCACAGTACATTCTCAAATGTACCTTTGGGTCACCCGTTCCGTCAAAAATCTCGAACTTATGAGGTTTGTAACCCTCCGATAGTTCCACGTCTGGCTGAATGCATAGATCCTCATAATTCAGACCTTCAATTCCTTTTCCTCCTTCGACACCCTGGAACCGGCTTGTGAGTTTCTTGAGCTCCTCTAGCATGTTCTTAATGAGCAGGTCCTTCTCGACGGACTCTGGTGTATATGAAGTTGGTTGAGTGGAGTGGGGTAGGGTTTCCACGTATATGGGATTATTTTGATGAATACCAGGGGTTTGAGCGTAGTGGTGATCATTAGTTGAATTTTGTGGATCGGGGATAGGTTGTGGGGTATTCTGAGGAGTATGGTAAGTGCTTTGTGGATATTGAGTCGGGAGATGCTGGTGTTGAGAGGGTGTCAGTATGGGTAGATGATTAGGATTTTGAGGAGGTTTTGCGTATTGGTGGGGTGCGGAAGGATTTTGCGGACGTTGGTTTGGTGTTTTTTGAGGAGGTACTAGGTTTTGGGTGTTTGGTTGGTTGGTTTCTGGGACGTTTAGTGTGAGGGAAAGATTTTCCAAGTTGCAGACCTGCTCAAGTTCCCCTTGCAATTCTAATATCTTCTGTTCCAACTGTAGGACCAAATCATTTTGTACCGGAGTACTCCGACCATCTGAAGTTTCCACATTCTCAGCATGTGTAGCGTTGTCTTTCCTGACACCACTCATATCATCCACCTTAGCTTTTCCCTTTCTTTTCGGATCACTTGGAGGAGGAGGTGGTGGAGGGCCTCTAGATCTGGTGTGATATGCTGATGATGCCAGTATGTGCGAACCAACCTTAGGGGATGTGAATAATCAAAAGAAAGAAAAACAAAAGGTAACCAAGTCAATAAGGATTCTGAAAATGTATTTGCAGTATTTAAACAGATATTGCAAAAATGTAAATTCGCGTCCTAATTTGGGAGCCTCATTGTGCCCGAGGTAGGCCTAGCGACAAGTAGATTTGGAGAAATTTAATGCCGATAATTACCTCATTTCATTAATGTAATAAATAAAACGAATCTAAAACGACAATAAATAAATGATTCACTAATGGCATTTGCCTTATTACATTCGAAAAATGATTCTAAAACAAATAATACTAATCTACTTGGTCCTAGAGGGACCTTCTCCAGGCTTGGCTCTCTTGGCTCCGTCGATCAGATTCCCCAGGTCGCGCATGTCCAGCAGCAGGTACGCCCTCGCTAGATGTCCTCCCTCGTTACCCTCTGCATTCTGGCAGTCTATGACTCTTTTCCTCATCTTCCCCTCTAACTCCATTAGACCCTGCTCCAAATATTCCAGCCTTTCCGTTGATTTAGTAGACATTTCCCTCCATTCGTTAATTGACCCCATATCAATCTTGTGTTGTTCCAAATGCCTGACCTCGGACTCAAGGACTCTTTTGTGCAGCCTCCTATACTTCACATGTGCTTCAGCAGCTTCATCTATGACCCTGTTTCCTTGACTGACCCCTGGCTCGACTATTCCCGCTATGCTATGGTCCAACCATGATGGGTAGAAGTACGCATACCCTATGTGGTATCGATCTGGCTCGATGGTATCCTTTTCCACAATGACCTTCAAGTTTCACATGTGCTGAGCTTCACATTTGTATGGGATTTCATTGTCTTGAAAGCCTTCTTTGTAGTTACCCATTTTGGAGACTCGCGGTATGACTTGTTTTCTACCAGGTTGTCTCATGACCCTGATAGGAACATAGGGGTATATGCCCCTTAACCCGATCAACACCAAGTGCGGAACATCTCGGGACCTGATGATGACTTCACTAGTAGGGAACCACTCGAACATCCAATGGACCTGGCCCTCAGTCAAATTGTTGAAGAATTATACCCACTCTGTAGCATTTTCTGGTTGGGCAAACCTGTCTGGGATAAAGGTCATTCCTTTTGGGTGATGGAAAGCTATGTGATCATTCCATGATCTTTGTGGAAACTCTTGGCTGTATTGGCCTCTCTGAAGATGTTCTAACAACCAAATCTGCAGCAGCAAGTTACAACCCTCAAAATGTTTGAACCTTTTCTTGCAACGATCCAGAGCCCGGTATATTTATGCTACAATCATCGGAACAATAGTATATGTTTGGTCCCTCGATTCCCTCCATTAAAGCTTTGGTTACCATGGCCAGTCTAGTGTGAATCCTGTCCCTCTGGCTCGGAAACACTATCATACCCAGAAAGCAGACGATGAATGTGAAAACCCTATGATGAATCCAACCCAGGGAAGTGATGGAGAATTCGTCATGAAAGATACAGTAAGATTTGTTGTGTCCGTATCGTTCACAGAGGAAGTCAAAGGGTATGTAGGACTTCTTTAGACATACCAAGTCGTCATTCTTTCTTAGACCCATCATTTTTGAAAACCCCCTAGGGGTGCAATTTTTCGGTACTAATAAACCGGGACTGTCCCAGGGCAGTCCAGCGAAGCCTCCTATTTCCTCCAAAAGATGAGTCATTTATATATTTCCAAAATGGAATAAAGCCCTTTCTCCGTCCCAGAACATTGTGGTAGCTTCCATCAACATGTTATTTGGTTGGACGTCTAATAAGGAAGGTACGTTTTCGAGAACCCTTTTCACATGGATTTTTGTCGCTTGGCGAAAGGTCTTCCTACCAATCCAGCAAAAATGGTGGTATATTTCTTACCATGCCGAACTTGGGGACTTCATGCCTCATTTTCTGCAAAATAAACAAAGTTAAAACCTTTCCCCCTCCGGATTGGACTATTTATTATATTAACGATTAGCATATCAGCATTTATTTCTCCAAATAAAGCACATATTGTGGTTGCGCCCGTTGGGATTATGGAAACCCCGGTGGTCTTTGGACAAGGTTTTCTTAAAGGGTTATTATGTGGACAACATATTAACCCATGCTAGGTTTGATCATGATGCATGTACATTTATTATTAGAGTAAGGTTTCTATATAAGTCTAGACTGGTACCCCCAAGCGAACAACTTGAGGGGGAAAGGCACGGAATCGTCGGTTGCACTGCTGATCGACTAGTTTTACCGCAAATAAGCCTTTCCAAATTAGAAGGGTGATATAGGAAGAGCGCAGACACTCATCAAGTGTTGCTATGGTATTAATTACGCACGAGTGGAATATGATGTTGAGCATGTATTTATGCAAAAAGAAAATAACACGTAATCAAGTATTTGAACGACGAAAAATGATAAAATGTGGTATTTAATAATTGTAAAGACACTTTAAGAAAGAAAACAAGGAGAAAAGTTAGTTTCCATAATGAAAAGCAATAAAACAGGAAAGAGAAATTTAGTGAGCATAAATGAATGAAGAGAGGCAAATATTTTCACATAGAGTGGGAAGGAAAAAGGGTGTGCAGGTATTAACAGCATAACAAAGACATGCTTGTCGAAAAAGACTAATTCGCAAAACAAGTTCTTTATGGTAAGATCTTAAGGATATCCCCAGCAGAGTCGCCATGCTGTCGTGTCCCCTTTTTCTCACGAAATCGGGTTTTGACATTTTGACAACTCCTTTTGAGAGGGTAAGAAAAAGGATTTGGTTGTTAGAGTCGCCACCTAACGGATTAAGGAGAGTTAGGGCACCTAGAGCAGATAACCCAAATTATACTAGTTTGCATCACCAGAGATCGGGTAAGGGCTCAAATTATCTTGAGGGGAAGGTGTTAGGCACCCTTCGAGGTCCACAATGGTAGGTCCTGGCCGAACTAAAATTATGCGAATTAGTCTAGGAAAGTGAAGAAAACTATTTAATAAGGATGGGGGTTCCTAAATTTTTTAGCCTATAGGATCACCCCGTGCAACATAGATAATACTTCGTAACTTCCCCCCAAGACGGGGGTGTTACTCATATTATCCAGCGGGCACAGACTATCATCTCCTGCTACCTGATTACTATCTTTAAGTTGTTACCTAAAGCGCACTAGTTGGTTCTAATTCGTTTCCTATGCGTGCACTACCCGTCCCTTACATGGAGATTATTCAAAGGAGATTAGGAACCAAACCCCAGTGTGTCAGAGTTCACAAGGGTCTCACATGGACCCCGTGCAGTGCTCACACTGGGGAGGTTGAGGATAGAACCTAGAGGACCTAAGAGTGGGAGTTTAAAAGTAGCAACACATAAAAGGAGGCAGGAACAGATTTAAAACAAATTTGATTTTAAAAGAAAACCATCATAACGAGTTTAGAACACAGAACATGTGGGCATAATTGCACTAAGAAAACAGATTGGCCAGGTTTGCAAAGTACACAGTTTTAAACAAGTTACAGTCAGAAAAAAAGGCATGATTAAGCTAAGTGTACATGCTGACATTTTAGGGCAACCTTGATCACAGAAATATTTAGGTAAAGTATTAAGGCAGACACTCAGATTGTCACATGAGTCTAAAGAGATGCAAGACACATTGGAAAGCAAGTTATCAAGGCATATGAACGACAGAACAAGAAGTTTAATAATAATACAAGTTTCAAAGATTCAAGACTAATTGACTAATTAACATACTAATATTATCCTAAAGATGCCAAATTCAAAACAAAGTCAGGACTATCAAACAACATACATGAGACAGGTTAAAAGACATTAAGTTAACCTCTAAGAGGATTCATATTATTCAAAAATAACCAATTAACAGTATCAACTATCGGATTAGATGAACTCATAGAAACATAAAAGTGGTAGAATCTTGCTCTGAATTTAAACATGCTGGATCGAACAACACAAATTATAGAAACATAGAAAATAAAATGACAAGGGATAATGACTTACTAGTTAGGCAGGAAAGCAAGAAAAAACACCACCATAGTGAAGTCCAGAATTAATTGGCCTTGGATTTCAGTCGGCCAAGACCAGAAACAAACGAGCAAAGAGAATCAGAATTAAACCCTAAGTTTTAATGAGAGTAATGATAGTTCGATTCTGCCTAAAGGGGAAAGGGTTTAAATAGTGTAGGAACTAAACAAATAAACATGAAAAGTAATTAATTCAAACAATCAGTAAAGAAGAAAGAATTTTGAAACCCTAGTTTTTAGGTAAACCCCACAAAATCGGCAGAAAATAAAGACAATCAACTACATATTGCAAGCGATTAACATAGACAATAAATTATTCAACAGAAACACATAATCAAACTAGATCTGTTTCAAACGAAAAGGATCTGAAACCCTAGTTTAGGGTAAGTAAAAGAAATCGACAAAATAGGTAGATTCTTGCATAATATGACGAATATAGACGGGATAGTACTGAAAATTAAAGCTTGAACCAGTTTTGGTTTGAACCAAAAGAGGATCTGAAAACTCTAACCTTAGGGTTAAGTACGAATTAGTGAGAGATACGGAAAATAATCGTACTTACAAAAAGCAAGTGATGAACATATACGGAATAAACAGCAAGTTAAGGATTTGAACCAATTTTGGTTCGATTCTTACAAGATCTGCTTGGCATATTAGGAAAGAAATTATGTAATTCCATAAACGGGTAACAAGTAGGGATGAAGGGTCAATAAGGTAAGAGGATCATGGATTGATTCCATTTTTGGGTTGGAATCAGAGAGATTTGTGGGATGACAGCGCTAGGTTTGACAGAACAAGATGAAGATTTGAGAGGATATGGAGACGGGGGGGCTGGGATGATGAGGTTTAGGGTTTAGGATGGGTAGGTTAATTAAAATGAGGGGAGTGATATGAGTCGTTGATCTTCAGAGATCAACGACTGTGATTTAAAAGGTTGGGTCGGTTCCGGACTGGGTTAGGGGTTATGGATTGGGCTTAAATGTTTGGGCCAAAGGTTTGGGTAGGGTTTTAGGTAATTGGGCTAAGGGGTTGGGTTAAATCCGGAAATGAAATTTTAGGGGCTAGATCTTAAATACTCATTTTAACAATTTATAATTTATAAAAAAAATAGTTAATAATAACTAAAATATCACTTGTGCATGAAAAATGATTTAAAATAATTACTTAAAATTATAAAAAAATTAAAAAGTCATTTTCTGTATAAATAATGTAATTGTGCATACATATGGGCTATTATTGCAAAATATGCAAAAAAAAATTGTTTATTCATGATATAATTTTTTTTTTTAAACTTCTATTTACCAGGGAAATATTTACAAGTAAATCAAAAAACCCTTACATATTGTCCTCCTTTCCTATGTTTCACCCCCTCACCACCTTTCTGTTATTTACACATTTCCTATCTATTATATCGGATACCAGTTTAAACCATTCAGAATTCCCTCTATATGCTTGTTACTATGACAATGAATTTTCTGTATAATCAGTTTACATATTGCTTCCCATCCTCTTGCCTTAGTCTGAAAGATTCGACCATTTCTTTCTTGCCACACATAATACATCGTTGCTGCTAATGCCACTTTGTATAGTTCTGCAATTGCATTCTTCCTCTCGGTACACTTCTCAGCCCATCTTAGTTCCTCATCCCACCCTTGTACTGGCCTATTGATACCTTGCCATGCTAACATCTTACTACATAGTGCATTTTCATATGAACACTCGAAAAACAAGTGCTGAATGCTTTCATTTTCACTTTTGCATAAGACACATGCTTGATCAACTTGGATTCCCCATTTCTATAGTCTATATTTTGTGTATAGTTTGCCATGTGCTGTCATGGTTAATACAAATATCCACCTGGGGCAACCTGCATTATGACATACCACTCTTCTCCAGCTTTACTTTGTCAAAGTTACCTTGCAGCCTATGATATATTAGCTTGACAGAACACTTGTTCATTTTTGCAGTATCTTCATAGCTGAAACTTGCCTCCATAAATGTCTTATGTGCTTTAATGACCTTGCTCACCATCCATGATGTCTGCTTCAATTGGATTCCCCATATATTCCTGCCTTTTTATGTAGTAACTATGCATCCATTGAATACACAGCTTCTTATTTTCTTTGCATAAGTCCCAGTAATGTTTGCAAATGGAAGCTTAGTTCCAGATAACTATGTTCATGATATTGAATCCCCCTGCTGATTTGGGCAGACAAACTTTCTCCCATGCCAATAGAGCTTTCTTTGTCACATTGCTTTCTCCTGTCCATAGGAAACTCCTGCAGATTGCTTCAATTAACTTTGTTATCTTCTTAGGGAGCATAAAAATTTGTGCCCAATAGGTGTGCACAGGAAACAGCACACTCCTTATCAGTTGAATCCTTCCAGCATAAGACAGGAACTTAGTAGTCCATAAGGTTATTCTGCCCACTATCTTCTCAATCAATGGTTGACACTGAGCTATTGACACTCTTTTAGAGCTTAGTGCGGCACCCAGATATCTTACTGGTAATTCCCATTTCTGAATTCCTAGAAACTCCAGGATTTTCTCTTGTGCATCTTGTGTGACTCCTCCAAAGAATATTGAACTCTTATTCTTGTTGATCTTCAGTCCAGAAGCTTTTGAGAATTCCATAAAGCACTGGAACAATAGCTGAACTGATCCCATGTCTCCCCTGCAAAACAATAAAATATCGTCACCAAACCCAAGTTGCAAGATTTGCATCTTTGCACACATGGGATGGTAGTTGAAATCTAGGTTCTGATTGAGTGTCTTAAGTATCCTTGTCAAATATTCCATTGCAAGAACAAATAGAAATGGTGAAAGTGGATCCCCTTGTCTCAACCCTTTCCTAGCTTCAAAAGGCCTTGTCCATGCACCATTGATCAATACTGTGTAGGTTACAGTTTCCATACATGCCTTGATCCACCTCACAAATTGTTCTGGAAAAGCTAAAGCATTCAGCATCTGTTCCATGAAAGCCCACTCTATTGAATCATAAGCTTTCTGCATATCCAGTTTCATCATACACCTAGGGATACCCCCTTCCTCCCATACCCTTTCACAAGTTCACGGCTAAGGATGACGTTGTCTGTGATTACTCTACCAGGAACAAATGCAGACTGTGTACTATCAATCAGTGTATCCATAACACCTTGTAGACTCTTAGTTAGAACGTTAGAAATCACTTTGTACAATACTGTACAACAGGAAATAGGTTTGTACTCTTTAATGTTGATAGGGTTCCTAACTTTTGGGATTAAGGTAATGGCAGTACAGTTCACAGGTCTGTACATTTGAGTTGTTTCAAATAATTCCAGTACAGCCTGGGTCACATCCTCTCCTATAATTTGCTAGGATCTCTTGAAAAAGACTGCATTAAACCCATCATATCTAGGAGCTTTTAGATCATTAGTATCCTTCAATGTTTCCCCTACTTCTTCCTTAGTCACTGGTTTGATAAGCTGTAATTGTTAGTCTCTATTTAGAATTGTTCCCATTTTCATGACATTTGGATTGATGGCTGGAAGGTACTCTGCTCTTGACCCCAGTAGTTTCTTGTAATATCCCAATATTTCTGCCTGTATGTCCTCCTCCATCACTAGCTGAATTCCCATTTCATTTGTTAGCATCTGGATTCCATTCAAACTGCTCCTATTTTTCATCTGTGCAAAGAAATAAGCTGAGTTTGAGTCACCCAACTTCAACCATTGCACTCTTGATCTTTGCTTGTATATACTCTCTTCAACCAGTATCCATTTCTCCAGTTGTCTCTTCAATGCTTTCTCCTTCTCAATTAACTCAACATCCTGCAGTCCGTAGCTCATATCTTCTTGTACTGATTGTAACTCCTTCCTAGTTTCTTTGATCTTTTCATCAACCCCTTTATAGTTTTGTGTGTTTATCTCTTTTATGACTTCCTTTGTCTTATTGAGGTTGTTCCAAACCACCTGCATCTTCCCTTTTGCACCTCTTTCTTTCCAAGCTAGTTCAACTTGTTGTATGAATTGAGGATAGTCAGCAATACAATTTAAGAATCTGAATGGTCTGTTCTTCCTTCCTTTTACCTGTGTGATCATTAACTTCAATGGAGAGTGATCAGACACCAGTGGTTCTAGCACCTGCACTTTCAAAATATGCAATTTTAGCCTAAAAAATACGGATGTAATTATAATAAATACATCAAAAAATATTTAAATCTTAATACGAATATAAATGATGAGGTTAGATGATAAAATCATCCTAAAAATTATTTGTGATGTAATTAATAATTATTTATATAATAAAAATGCAGGAATAAATTGATTAAAAGCCTTTAAAAATCATAGAAAATCATGAAAAATGCTTGTATATGTTTATAAATCAAGTGGTGGTGCATATGTACTTATTTTGAAGGTATACATATATATATATATATATATATATATATATATATATATATATATGTGAAATATGAGGGAAAAATTGGGTATCAACAATGCCGCTCGTAGAGTTTGTGATGTAGTATTCATGGTCTGGGAGAGAGTGTTGTTGCGGGTGTCACCCATGAAGGGTGTCATGAGGTTTGGATAGAAGGTCAAGTTGAGCCCTAGATATATCAGGCCTTTTGAGATTCTCGAGAGAGTGGGAGAGGTAGCTTATAGACTTGCGTTGCCTCCGGGTTATCAGCAGTTCATCTAGTATTCTATGTGTCTATGGTCCGAAAGTATCATGGTGACCCGTCCCACGTGTTAGATTTCAGCTCTGTCTAGTTGGACAAGGACTTGACTTATGAGGAGGAGCCAATGGATATTCTAGACCAGCAGGTTTGTCAGTTGACATAAAAAAGTTATCCTTCAGTTCGAGTGCAGTGGAGAGGTCATCCCACTAAGGCAGCTACTTGGGAGTCCGAGTCGGAAATGCGGAGTAGATATCCCCACCAATTCACCAGTTCAGGTACTTTTCTATGTCCGTTCGAGGACGAACGTTGTTTTAGATGTGGAGATTGTGATGACCCAAAAGGTCATCTTATGCTTTAGAACTCGATTCCGTGCTTTTAGCCTTAAAATGTCATTTTTACCCTCCTCGATTTGCTTGCATAGTCTATGCGTGATTCCAAAAAGTTTTTATGTTGGAAATGATGAAAAATAATAATTTTGCCTTAAAAAGTTGATTTTAGTTGACTTCAGTCAACGTAAATGGACCCGGACCCGTGTTTTGAAGGTCCCGGTGGGTCCCTAATGAAATATTGGACATGCGCTTATGCTCGGAATCAAATTTCGAGGTCCCTAGCTCGATATATGAATTTTTATTAAAAATGGCAAGACTGAAATTTTAATAGTTTTAAGAAATTGGTTAATGTTTGATCTTGTTGGTATCGAATCTGTATTTTGGTTTTGGGGCCCGGTACAGGTCCGTTATGATATTTAGTACTTATCTGTGAAATTTGGTAAGGAACGGAGTTGTTTGACATGATTCAGACATTCGGTTGTGACAATAGAGGTTTTGAAGATTTCTTAAAAAAATTCATTCAATTTGGTGCTAATTTCGTAGTTTTAGGTGTTATTTTGGCGATTTGGTCGCACGAGCAAGTTCATATGATATTTTAGGACTTGTGTGCTTGTTTGGTTTGGTTCCCCGAGGGCTCGGGTGCTATTCGGACAACGCGCATGTTGATTTTAAGACTCAACAAGGCTGATGGTGCACCAGATCCTTCGGTCGTAGGTGCGAGCCAAGCTCTGCAGGTGAGACCCAAGGATGGGAGGCCAATTTCTGCAGATGCGAGACTTTCTCCACAGGAGCGGGACCACAGAAGCGGAACCTAATCCGCAGATGCATCCCCAGTCGGCCCAGACTTTTTCCGCAGAAGAGGACACCTGGTCCGCAGAAGCAGATCCGCAGGTGCGACTAATGCACCACGGGTGCGAAATTTGGGGGGGGGGGGCAGTGAGTTTATTTATATTGGGACTCAACCCATTTCTTCACATTTCAAAATATAGAAAACCTAGGAGCGATTTTCAAAAGACAATTTCTTCCCCAAAGTGTTGGTAAGTGATTCCAGATCATCTTCCTTCAATTTCCCATTGTATTTCNCTACCCCTATTTTTTTTTTTTTTTGGGAAAAAAAAGGGGGTTTTTGAAAGAAGGGGGGGGGGGGGGGTTGCAAATTGGGGATTTAGACCTCAATTTGGGGTCGAATTCCGAAATTAATTACATATTCGGGTACGGGGATGAATGGGTAAATGGATTTTGGTCCGATCTCGAGTTTTGCCAAGCGGACCCGGGGTCCATTTTTTACTTTTTTGGGGAAAGTTTGGGAAACCTATAATTATGTATTAGAATTGATTTCTTTAGCGATAATTAATGTTATTAAGTTAATTATGACTAGATACGAGCGATTTGGAGGTGTAATCTAGAGGAAAAGCGGTGGTTGAGCTTTGAATTTGGCCTTTGAAGCGAGGTAAGTGTTGTGTCTAACTTTGGCTTGAGGGATTAGGTATTATTTGTCAATTTGCTACGTGGTTAATTGTTGAGTACAATGTATAGGTAAGGTGACGAGCACCTATGTGTTGTTGTCGAGTCATAGCATGCGATTGAGTCTTATTTCGTGTAATTGTTGTATTCATTAATCAAATTGTTCATGCTTAGCTTAGCCATTTGTCATGTTGAGCAGCTTTTATCATGTTTTACGGGAACTTGGTATTTATTGAGTATTAGTTCAAAGTTGAGGTTGGTATAGTGGCATTAAATATCGAAGTAAGACGAATTTTGTTGATATTTCCATCTCTCCATTGATATTGTTCCTTGTTTTGGTGAGGGAGAGTGTAAAGCATGAAGGGTGATGTCGTGCAACGTTTTGTGAGTGATAATGCACGAAGGGTGATGCCCTGCCGCATTTTGTGAGTGATAATGCACGAAGGGTGATGTCGTGTTATATTATGAGAGAGTTAATGCACGAAGGGTGATGTCATGTCGTTCTATTGTTTCATATAGTGAGGTTGAGAGTTAAAGCACGAAGGGTGATGCCGTGCAGTTTCCTTTACCATCTTTGCTTGTTTTATCTGTTTAAGGCATATTGATAGATCCAGTTTTATCACTTTTTTTTTATTCCTTATACCGTGAACCCTCAGCATGACCCTTTCCCAATAATTTCTGTCTTATTTTTTTTATTGCTGGTATTGCTATATGTATGATTATATTGCACAAGTTGTTTGTGGGTGTCTTGTCCTAACCTCGTCACTACTTCGCCGAGGTTAGGCTCGACACTTACCAGTACATGGGGTGGGTTGTAATGATACTGCACTCTGCACTTCCTGTGCAGATTCTGGTGTTGGTCTGAGCTGATACTGAGACTAGTTGCTGACTTCATTGCTAAGGAGACCCAAGGTAGATCTGTCGACGTCCGCAGAACCTAGAGTCCCCTTCTACCTATTTCAGTTTACTGTTTCTTTGACTCGTATACAGTTATATTTTCTTTCAGCTAGTTATTTGTAGTTAAATCGTAGAAGTCTGTGAGTTGTGACACCAGATCATGAGTAGTTATGCATAAATATTCGGATTTTGTCTGGAATTTCCGCTCTCTTATTAATTTGATATGTGTAAATTGTAAGATTTGAGATTTTTGCTTGTTGAGTCTCTAATATTGGCTTGCCTGGTAAGTGAATGTCAGGCTCCATCATGGTTCCGATAGTGAGAATTTCGGATCGTGACAGATGTCTATTGTAAATTCTCGAAATTTTATTTTCTACGGAATCCTAATGTGATTTCCAAGATGTATTTTCAACAAAAATTTAGATTCCTAAATAATTCTAAAATTTTATAGTCTTCTATAACAAGATGGGAACAGTTTGTGGGGGTGGGGGGTGTAACAAGATGGGGACGATAGTGAGGTTGGTAAAATAAGGGATGCGGGAAGGGAGCGGATACAGGGGATGGGTTTAACAAAAAGGAGGGTTGGAAGAAGAGGGAAGAAGTGACGTACCTTTTCCTGCGAGCAGCAGGTTGGTGGTG
>ML393976.1:27379-37929 GCA_005239525.1 Nicotiana knightiana | reverse complement strand
GGGGGGGGGGAGAGGGGGTCTGGGGCTCTCAATGGAGGAAGAAGAGAGCATAAAAAAAATAGAAGAAGAAAGAAATAGGGGCAGGGCTGGGGCTTTAAAAAGGATTTGCGATTGATTCCGTCGCAAAACTAGCGACCGTTTCAGTCGCAACTTTAAAAATTAATTTGACCAAAGTTTTAAAAATTTTGCGATCGAAACAGACGCAAATGGTCAAATAAAATTTTTTGACTTTTAGTTTCCGACTGAATCCGTCGCAATCTTTTATCTCGGATTTTTGCGCCAAACGTTGCAACCAATATTGTCGAAAAAATAGTCGAAAGAATTAAAAAATATAACAAATATTATTTTTGAAAATTTCGACCGAATCAGTCTGAAATTTCCGACTAATTTTTTCGGTCGCAAATTTTCAATCGCAAATCAATTGTTTTTTAGTAGTGGAATTATTCTTCTAAATCAACTTCGAACTCCTCAAAAATTGAAATCAACCACACGTGCAAG
This sequence comes from Nicotiana knightiana, assembly GCA_005239525.1. Taxonomy (NCBI): domain Eukaryota; kingdom Viridiplantae; phylum Streptophyta; class Magnoliopsida; order Solanales; family Solanaceae; genus Nicotiana; species Nicotiana knightiana. The sequence continues at coordinate 37,431 of ML393976.1, read as the reverse complement.
TCATGATACATAGAGTGAAGCAACTCAAAGCTTCAAACCGCCGGACGACGCGCTAGAACTCAAAACAACTGATTGGATCGTGACAGAAAAAGAAGAGCAGAGGACGTTTTAAACTTTTAATATCTTTTGTTATAAATATAGTTTAACCTCATTTATCTACATATTAGAATCTTAATAAACTAAAATTAGATTATATCATTGTATCCTCTAGAAAAATAGAAAATCGATTTATTCGTCGCACGATGATTAACCTAAACTTTTTATACTTCATTTATACCAACGGAAGGACTCTGCGCTTAGTTCTGTAAAAAGATGTGTTTGTCCAAATTTATAATTAATTAATTAATAATTTATTATTTTCTTGTATTATGATATTTTGAATATAATATATTACTAAAGAGATGTTAGGTGAGATATAACAATATAACATATTTTGTATCTTATATAATAATAATATTATAATAATAATAATAATAAAAAAATAAAAAAAATAAAAAAATTATAACTCCAAATACTATATAGCTTATTAATTTGAATTCATCATCTTTATATGTTTCAAATATATTGAATTTAACTATTGTATCAATGTAATAACATTCATCATGTATTATCTCATCAGTTTAGAAAAATCTCCCGTTACACAATTGAATGGTTAGTTTCTTTCTGTGGAAGAAATTCATTAATTTCCAATTAAATTCTGATCAAAGATTTACTTATGTAGAGTTTGAAATCGATTGAAGTATTCCACTTTCTGAAGAACTTTGGAAATTTTATTTAGCTTACTTGTTCATCCTATAAATTTACTCTACAAGCATCTAAACAGGTAAGTTTATTTCCTTTTTAACTTCCTACTATGTGTATTCATGAAACTGTATATTCTTTTTTTCCTGGGTAATCATATAGCAAGAACAACTTATATATATTAGGCATTTGACAGTTTATGGTAATTTTGTTCTGAGAGGTAATTTTGTTTGGATGTCTAGAAACTACCACAAATCATTATCACAATATACTAAATATTTATGGGATGTACTCATTGCATATAATAATCTGTCAATACATTAGATAGCGTTTCCCTGTCTCAATTTCCTTTTTTCTTTTGTTCGATCTGAAAAGCTTAAGAATTATTTCATTTGGCATGTCCCATCACATCATCTGCATATGTAAATTGCCAAATTCATTTTCATATGCATAGAACTACCTCTACAATTTATTCACGCGATAAAAAATTTATTGTTTGATTAGTTATTTGTTATATATCTTTATGTATTAATATTTACATACGTATTCTGTAAAGTTCTAACAAATTAATCTGGAAGACAAGAAAATGAATAATGAATCACAACGAAGTTTCAAAGATGATAGATGGAAAATAAAAGAAAAAAATGAAAATGAACGATTGAATCTTAATGAAGAAACTTGAAACTTACATTTAAGGTTCTATTTATGCTTTTTATACCTTGATATACAAAAAATTTATAATAACTAAGAAGTTGCAAGATGACTAGTACTTATAAAAGAAGGGACTCTAATTCCTTTTGGTTGTCGTCTCCTAGAAATTTGGAAGATGACAGACGCTGAGATGAGAGAGGAGGAGGAGGAGGAGGAGCAGATGAAAGCGAGCGGCATTCAGATGATGCGAGAGATGATGACGGAATGTTCTTGGGGTCCTTATTTTTACCAACCTTTCAACGAGGATGAGTCTCCAGATTGGCGTAACCCTAATTTTATCATGCAACTAAATCTCCGTGTACAACAGAATTTTCGTGTATGCTGCCAACATTACTCTAGGTTTTTTCTCTCCTCTCTCTCTTGCTGTATTTTTTAATTCCATTACGCTGGTGATAGTTCCTTTTGATTGAGTTTAAGCAATCGTATATGGGCGATATTATGTTCTGCTCGGTTGGTTGGGAGCCATTGTAAAACTAGCCAATTTCATGATGAATCTAATACTTTTATTTATATTTGCATAATATTGACATGAGATGAGTTAAAAGCTCAATTTGCTTATAATGCCAAATACCATTGCACTTTCCTATGCTTTCAACTTTTTTGACAATTGATAGATCTCAGACAGAGAGTTTCTTTTCTTTTTTGGGTAAGTAAACTCAGACAGAGAGTTTCACTTATCTGGTCCTTGCACTTCATTTAAAAGTAACCTTGCCTGGGAATAGGATATGAGTTAGGCTTTGATGTTTTAACCAAAATAATCCCTATTGTTTTAGCCTAACTTCCACTACATCCTTATAATATTCCACTTAACTGAAACATACTTTTTGTTATTCAAAGTTGACCAAAACCATCAACAACAATAATATACCAGTGTATTCCCAAAAGTGAGGCCTGGGAAGGGTAGTGTGTACGCAAACCTTGCCCCAGTTACCATATTTTTAGATCTGTTGTCCATTGTGACGGTTGGAAGTGATTGAGAGTAAGAAATAGTTCCCGGTAATAAAAGGAGATGAGATCAAAAGGACTACCATGAACATAAAGAACTGAATTCAAAGGTAAGAAAAGAAGTGAACATAAAGACTGGGGATTAAGGTTTGCAAAAGAAGCACCTTTGCAAGCTTCAAATAGTTCTTCCTTATCTCTTTTTGCAAAACCCTTCACGCCTACTGATGCAATTAAATAGATACAAAGACTGACCAGAACCACTCTTTCTATCTAAGACCAATGGTTACTTACTCCAGCTTTCTATTTGACCTGAAGATATCCATTTCATTTGGCTGCACTTCTCAAAGCTACACGTCCACGATGTTAGTGTTTCTTCTCTGACTGTCTTCTCTGGTTGCCAAGGGCAGCTATAAGTTCCCAATTCTGCCGGTGATAGATGGTGTTGTGAAGCCTTGCAGCTACTCCGAGTTAGAAAAGATTACTGACTTCAAAGCCGAAAACTTGATTCAGATGACTCAGTCAGGCAGATTGTTCCGTGGAACCATTACTGAAGGATCTGTAAAACGATCAGTGATTGTTAAAACATGGGATCTTCACCTTCCTAGGCGGATAATACATGCTAATCGTCCATTACAATTTTGTGTATGTGAAGATAAGTTTTATTTGATTTTCTTGTCTATTGTTTTGGGTTGAGTGAATGATGTCGAGGGTTTTCTGTAGGATGAGATTGAGTTATATGAAACAGCAAATGCACATCAATATTTGGTGAAGTTATCTAGGTACTGTTGCGAGAAGAGACTTGCAGCTGTCTATGATGAAGAATTTACCACGGTTTTGTCTGATGTGCTTCTGGCTGGTATTTTACTTACCTCAAGTATTATGTTGAATGGCTGTTTAGTGTGATTTTTGCGTGCTTTTGCATATTCTTCATCTCTTTTTGTTGTTCGTCAGATGACTTTGGATGGGATAAGCGGATAAATGTGGCAACTCAACTTGCAGACCTCTTGGCATGGTTGCATAAAAAGAAGATTGCAGTTGGCAGTGTCACTGCTCCATGCATTATGATTGATAAGGTTGAGTTTAAGCCTTTCATTGTCTTCTTGACCTTAAAATTTCCTATAGAAATCTGGAGATTCTTAACGCGTTACTACATTGCTTTGGCTTGCAGGAAGTGAATATTAAAGTATTCGACTTTGGTTCCATTGACACAGTTGTCAACGAGGATTCTGAAATTGCTTTAAAGTATCTTGTTGGCAGGGGTACTCCAGAGATTGGTTCAAAAGGCATGTTTACTCAGACTTCATCATATCTTTGTTATAGATCAAAGATTTTTCTATAATTGTCTGTTGATGCATGATACATAATGATTCATCTACTGTGTTGTTTGAGTTCCAGATCTATATTAAAGCCCACCACTTTTTTTTCTATTTCTATTTCTTTGCACTTTTCCCTTTTTCCTTTCTCCTAAATATCTCATTAAGAGCAAGTTAGGCTTAGTTGTCAGACAAGACAATCTCTAAGTGGAACTGTGACATAAGACCAAAATAACTAAAGTTGAAACCTATGACAGTTGAAATGAAAGCGAGAGCATAAATGTAAAATATATCTGTAACTTTAGTCGTGTAGGAGTACTTGTAACCGCGGTTCACATCCTTGAAATCTGCTTTCTTGCATTTCTTAGTTCCCGATGCCATAAAATAATATTTTTCTTGAGAAGTCAACATTTTGGTCCATTCTTCTTTTTGAGAATGGTAACTTGGTTAAATATATTAATTAGACGTCTGATAAACAGCACAAAAGCAGTGCGAAGCTATATTTACAAAAAGAGCATACCCCAGCTATGTTAACCTAAGGTTACATAGCGCACCTATCAAATCCACTAATGATTCTGCCTCCTCTACAAAGCTTTGTTTACGCCAGAAATGAAACAAAAGGAAACAATTCACTTTAACATTCTGTAAGGAGTTTTTGCTTCCGTCTTCAAAAATTCTTGAATTTCTCTCCGTCCAGATTGTCCACCACAGTGTTTTTAAGAGCGAGAAGCGCAAAAAAGCGACAGGGGCTCGCCTCGCTTCAAAAGCGAACCGCACGCTTTATTAAAGTGAAGCGCGATTCTTAAAAAAATATACTATAAACCTTGCAAAGACACAATATAAAATTATAGATAATCAAAAAGTTCAATTTAAAAACTTAAAAGTAGGTACTAGGTACCACCAAATCCTCCACAAATCATAGGACAAGCAAAACCAAAGTTAGTAAATTACTAGAATGAACATCTTATTCTTCTACTCTTCTTGTTCTTCTTCAAGATTGTCAAAATCGTGAATTCCTCTATTATCTTCATCTTGCTCGTCATCTTCTTCTTCCCCCTCCTCTTCCTGTTCATGATCACTTTCATCTTCATCAATTAGGGATAGGGATCGACCTGTAGTAGCCACACTTTGTACCTTTCTAATAGAGCTTGAACTTGAAGTATTCCTCCTTAAATCATAAGGATTCTCCCCAACTCCACTAGCAACCGCAACATCACCCCAAGTGAAATTAGAGTCGCCTTCAAATACTTCATCATCTTCACTATTTTCGGGGACGTCGGTTAGTCACTCATTAGCCTCATCAATATTATCCAAAAGAATTGGATCAATTAGATTGCGTTGGTTGTAGCGACGCCTCAATGCTCTATTGTATTTTATGAACACTAGATTATGGAGGCGCTTCAAGGTTAGTCGATTACTCTTCTTTGTATCAATCTGTAAACAAGATGTGTCAATTAATTAGTAGGAGTTGGGACAATTGAGATATAATTTTTTTTATCTCAAAACACGAAATAATTCTTTTTATTTTTCACGTGTTCAAAAACGCTCTAGTTCCTTTCACATCCGGATGAGCTACAAGTTAAACTTAGAACACTGATGGCGAAAGTCTGTAAATCTGGAGGCTCTACACCATATTGGTCCCGCAACTCAACTATAGAAGTGACAAAAAATATTCAAGAGTTAATAAGGATAAAAAATATATTAAAGTTAGAGCTATAAAATATAGAAGCACTTGGTCACCTGGCGACTTCGTCTTTCTGTGTTTAATAGCAAGTCGGAGCTTAAAAAGTCCTTCAGCTGCCTTGTAAATAGCAAGCTGATCTACTATCTTTTCTTGCAAGTCTTCATCTGGGGTCAACTTGATAACCTCATGGAATCATGTCCACACTTCTCTAGCCAATGAATTATTCTCATGCTGATCATAAAAGAGTGACGGAAATAGAATAAGTCCAGCTACATGCAAAGGTCTATGAAGTTGCTCACTCCATCTTCCATCAATGATCTGAAAGACCTTTGCATATTTCTGCTCATCAGTGAATGATGCTTGAATAGCCTCCTTGGCCCTATCCATAGCTTCATAGAGGTAGCCCATTGGTGGTTTTTGCTCCCCATCCACCAAACGGAGTACTTTAACCAAAGGGCCACCAATTTTAAGAGCATGACGGACATTATTGCAAAAGTGTTGGTATAGTTGACATAATTGAAGGGTAGCCCAGCATCATAGATCCATCGTGCAAAAGCTCTAACTGCATGATCCCTCAAAATGTCCTTAGCAATTTTTTGTACATCTTTCCCACTGCTCTTTGCTTCCGGCTTCTTTAGGAAATAGCAATCTATAGGACCTTTAGTCCTGCTCGTACCCAGTGTTTTGGAAAGCGTTAAGCGCAAAAAAGCGACGAGGTCTCGCCTCACCGAAGCGAGAAGCGAAGCGCGCGCTTTTTTCATGTGAAGCGCAATTTAACACATAAATAAAAAAAATTAAATAGGCATAGATAAATGACTAAGAACTCATTAAAATAACATATTAAGCAAATGTTTCAATTCTTAAATCAAGAAGCAAATAATAGATACTAAAACTAGATAGTGAATAATCCTCAAATATCATAACATATTAAGCAAATCTCTTTTTTGGCTTGATGCCATTGAATAACAAGATTGAATTTACTACAATCAACAACCAAAAAAAAAATAACAATTAATTTTTACGAACAGAGTAGAACAGTGAGCAGAAAACAACAAAACTGAGCAGAAAACAGAAAAATAGAAAACAGAGCAATAAAACAAGAAAAACATAGCATAATTTTAGGGCATAAAAACAGAGCAGAAAACAGAAAAACAGAGCATAGTTTTAGGACACAAAAACAGAGCAATAAAGAGTAAAAAAATAGAAAGAAGAAGAGACAAATAGGGCAGAAGAACAGAGCATAAAAGAGGTCGAACACTTCAGGAAATAGAAAGTGAAAAAAAATAGAAAGAAAAAGAGAAAAAAGCAGTCGAACACTTCAGGCAAAATAAAATCAAAGGAAGAAGAAGAAAAAAGGAGTCGAACACTTCAGACAAAATAAAATCAAAGGAAGAAGAAGAAGAAGAAGAAGAAGAAGAAGAAGAAGAAGAAGAAGAAGAAGAAGAAGAAACTTACAGAGAACTGGAGAAGAAGTAGTCGCTGTCGTCGCTGGAGTTGGAGCAGCAGAGGAGCATATGCTTATTTCGCAACTGATGGTTTATTTGCCAAAAAATTTTAAAAAAACCCTAGCAGATGCCTTCACGTCGCTTAAGCACGTCTTTTTGCGCTTTTTTCATCGCGACGCTTTTCGCTTAAGCAATTAAAGCGTGCGTTTTTTGTATGTGAGTCGCTTTTATGGCAGAAAAGCGATAGGGCAGAGCCTCGCATCGCTTCAGCGCTTAAAGCGAGAAGCGTGCACTTTTAATAACACTGCTCGTACCCGCCGATTCATGGCTTGAAGTGATTGCATCTCTTCCCCGTTTTATTGGAAGTGGCAATTCTTTAATATCATCATCATCATCAAGATTGGTCACCAATGGTTGATGACTCATTTGATTTTTTTGCTCCTTCTTCTCAACAAAATTCTTTATTTCATCCCTCACCTCCAGTGGGCATTTCGGACAACTTGTGACGTTTCTATCGCCACCAATAAGATGGAATTTAAAGCGATAAATTCCACCCGTTGTAATCTTGTTACAAAACTTGCATACAACATTAGTATTCTTCTCATTAACTCTATCGCCATATCGTCAAGTCGGGTCTTTCTCTTTCGGACTTTGAGGCATTTTAAAATCCCTATTTTTTTATTTTTTTTTTTTGATAACCAAGAAATCCGTCTGGGGCCGATCCTTTGGACCAACCGCAGCCTTCGAAACTCGGTGGATAATGGGCCCGTCCCTCTACCCTTCTCCACTTAAATACCCTTCTTTTCTTTGCATGGTGTGGGTGCTTGAACCTGTGACCTAAGACACAAATCCACCACCTTTTGCCACTTGAGCTATCCCTATTAAGATATAAGAAAATACATAATCAAATAAACTGAAAATACATATATAATAATTAATTTTATATACTGAAATACACATTAAGAAAAATCAGATAAACATATATATATATATATTATATAATAATAATTAATTTTATATACTGAAATATACACTAAAAAAATCAAATAAACTGAACAATATAACATATATAAATATATTTGCACTAAAAAAATCAAATAAACTGTTTGGGTTGTTTGTTGTTGTTGTTGCTGCTGCACTAAGAGGCAACCAAGTAAGCATATTTAGCAGTGAGATTCCCATCCCTGTTTAGGTTGCAAATCAGTGTATCTTCAGAATCACTGAAACCTTGAAAAGCGTCCAAGGTCTTGTAGAGCTCCACAGCTCTCTCAAGCTCCCAGTCATTCAAAAACCTCTTGAAAATAACATTCCAACCTTCCTGTCCCCGTGTTGTATCTAACCTTGCTTCTTTTGATGTTGCTATGTTGAACAGACCAGGGAATAATTCTTTAAGAAGACCATGTTCCATGTTCTAACCAATTGTCACTCCAAAAAAGTCTTTTCATTCCATTGCCTACCTTGATGGTGGAATAAGCAGCTATTAAAGTGGTCTATTCTTATAATTGGATCCTCCTTATAATATTGCTAATTTTTATAGAGAAGTTTTCGCTTCCACCTTTGCATACACACTATCCTCCCCAGGCCCCACTTGTGAGATTACACTGGGTTTGTTGTTGTTGTTAAGAACTAGGGAAAAGAAATCTGTATTAAGAACCTATGACTCTTGAGCTTTTCCCATGTGGAGAACTTTAATTGTATTTGTTGTTTTTATGTATGCATATTGTGGAATTTATCTGCTCTTTGCTAAAAAGCAGTTCTATTCTTATTTTGCTGGTTCAATGCCAGGTATGCGGACATTGAAATCTGATGTTTACATATTTGGTCTTCTACTGATGGAGTTGATATCCAAACAGAAGTTTGATTCTCATCATCTTCCTGACTATAAACCTGGCAGAAAATTTTTGGTTCATGAATGCTTCGAAGAGGTTGATTATCAAACAGCATTAGAAATCTCAAAGCTGACTTGCTGTTGCCTGGAGCTTGATCCAGACAATAGGCCAAGAATGAAGAGTGTTTTTGACGCTTTGAGAAAACTGAGGAGGGTCGGGGTGAAACGAAAAAGAGATGAAAACGAGGCCAAAATAGAATAAGCTGTCCCTTTGTTTAGCTTAGCTACTTTTAACTTTTGTATAAACTAAATTGCTAAAGTTGTTGCATGGCAGTGATGGAACTTTGTGAATGATCTCCAAATGATTTGTTTTACTGACCTAAGAATTGGAGATTTTCCAATTCTTTAAGCAAATTATTGCGGACATTCGTCCCTCTGTTATGTTATTGTTATTTGATGCTCCTACTTGGAGAGTTCTTGGAGGGGAGGATGTCGAGGGTCTATCGGAAACAACTTCTCTACCCAAGGTAGGGGTAAGATCTGCGTACACACTATCCTTACCAAACTCCACTAGTGAGATTATACTGGGTTGTTGTTGTCGATGCTCCTACTTGCACATGTTTATGAATGGGATTATTCTGGATTGTTGTTGTTGTTGATGTTCCTACTTCGATATCAAATTTTTTTTAATTTAGCACATCTACTTGGTAAACACAAACATGATAAAAGTCTCTGAATGGCGTCGATTTGGCAGATGTGGCTAAAGAGTAAAAAAATTTTAAAACCAACTTAATGATATGATTCAATACCATGGGTAATCTACGGAGTAAAGACTACCCATACAGTAAAATATCATCTTCTCATCACTTCCATACATGTTCTGCTCCGTCATAATAATAACTGACAACAAAAACACATCTTGAAAAATATAAAAATCCTGCATAGGAATTAGGGGAATCCTCATGAGTTCAACTATCTGATATCATCACTCTGGTTCCTCAATGAGCTTGAACATCGGAATGAAGGATATAAGCGACGACCAGCATTCATGGTTTCTTAGACAATGTCTTGAATTGACTGTTTTTTTTTTGGTGCGATTGAATTGACTGGTTACTTGTGGAGAAGCTGGGAACCCTGTAAGTCCCTACGTGGTGTGAAACCAAAATGCCTAAAGGGATAATAGTTATGCTATATTTATGGGGTAAATAAAATAGCCATTTTTTCCAACACTCACTCGATTTTTCTGATGCTTGGCTGAAGCTTACTTGCAAGCATGCACAACTCCAATATTTTCATAGAAAATGGGATAAACATTTGGGAAGAGGGGTTTCTATGAACATGACTCGAGGTTATGGCTTCAAAGTGGGTCGGGGTGGGGTGGGGTG